>BQNB010060395.1:0-36943 GCA_026074375.1 Tanacetum coccineum
ATATAGTACATTGCCAATGCATGTTCTTAGAATTGCACAATCTTAAACTATTCTTAGAGCATGTAATTGTTATATCACACTTGTAAGTTGCAAGCCCAATAGCAGGCATCTCACTTATGTGACTATACATGTGATGTGGGAATGTGAGGATATCAACTTATTTCCTGATAATATAGTCTTAGGATTTTGGTAGTCACTTTGTTGTCACTTGGTTTTATGATGAATCCCTAATAGTTGGTATATGTAATCACTTTTTGCAAAGTCTCTGGTCATTATATGAATTATATTTGTTATTTTTTATGCATTGTTGATTGATGCTAACTATTTTATGTGTGCATATGTGTTTTTAATACACTTATGGATTTAGGCATTTCATATAGGGATTATATATCAATTAAAGATGTGGTGTTATATGTTTTTTACCGTTGATTATAAAATCAAAGAAATTAATGTATCCGTATAGGTTTTTAATTTGTACATGCTTGCTATCTGTGTGTTCTACATTGTTCTAATTAGTTAAAAATTGTTTGTAATTTCAGGTATGAAAAAGATTCAGGTATTAAAAGACAAAAGTGTTCATCATCATAAAGATGTAAAGATACTAGAGTAGATCGAGATATAAGTACATTAACGAGAAAATGTAGCGTGCATATATGTTCTTGAAATGGTGCTCATATGTTCTAAGGAATTTGATGAGGAAGTGAAGCGTGCACGCATGTTTTCGGAATAGTGCATCCATATTTATGAATGGCGTTTGCATGTATATTTTACTAGATACATTTGTATTTGAATTGTATTTCATTTTATATCAAATTTTTTGAATACAATTTATATTTTGGTTTGTTATAAATTTAGAGGTTACATTCTGAAAGATTAAATAATGTACACAACAAAAACATATGTGCAACTATCATTTTAAGCATAACAAATTTGATGTCTAAACAATTTTACTCAAAGAACATATGTAAAATTACATATAAAAAACATATACGTACCTTTTTTTCTTTGAAAATATGTATGCAGAAATAAGAATTTTTTTTTAATTCCGAAAATTATGGGGGGTTAAAAACGTTTTTTAATTAAAATAATCAAAAAAGAATTCGAAATGTGTTTCCTTCTATAACCTTTTGATTAAAAATAATATATTTAATATAACTAAATTTGATTGGTTTAAGTGGTTCTGTAAATTTTATATAAAAAAGTGGTTCTGCATGAATGCACCCCTATTATTGAGATTTTCAATACAAAACCACTTTTTGTACACAACCAGCCTTTTTACTAATACTAATGCATAATGTACATCATATCAATGCAAGATGTCATTTTTGTAAATATCTACTACTTATTTTGGATAAATAAAATAAATCAACGGTATAAATGGTATTTCTAAATTATTATTTTTTGAATTCCTCCTTTTATTTTAGAAACTGATTCTACATGACCAGTTGTATTTTCTCTGCTCACATATTATATCTCATCATAAAACCAAGCCTCCAAATAAATTGTCGTCTCTTTATTTTACAATTATTATTCAGAAAAAGACCAACTCATTCTCTTCCTCTCAACCCATAAAATCCTATCACCATATGTGATACCCAATATCGCTGATCTGTTAGATAAATCCAAATCTTTACGAAAAGATGCAATTGCCACAAGTGAAACCAAGAAATGAAGTTATGTCACTAAACATCAAGATCTAGATTCTGATGCACCTTCGAATCAACCCCATTAAAAGACTTCAAATAAGGGTTTTTTTAATTAGAAAATATATATAACGGATTTATATCCAATAATGAACTGGGTTATTCTTTTTGTATGGTTCAACAATCGAGTAGTCTACAAAACCATTCCACAAAGAATAAAGTATTCCAGTAATATAGTTTATTTAGTACCAACACTTTTTCTTATTGATTTAATTTACTTTTCAAGATCTATTTTAATTCTTTTTTCTTTCAAAATATCGTTTCTATTCGAACTTGATGTGTTGATAATCGAACTAATTGATGGAATTGTATTTGGTGAAATAAGTTAAATGTTATGGGTTCTTTAATATGGGTCGTGAAAAAAGATTAATATTTAAACCATATATAGGGGCAAACCTATGGATTTTTTACTCACGATTACAACTATTCTTGTAAGGGTGTGTTTAGAACTTGTTTGATGAGTTTATGATCTTGTCACCTGGGCCACTGAGTGTGTGTGTAGAGTATCTCATATTTATGTTTAAAAAATAATGGGTCGAGGTTGTTTTTCTTAATTGTAGTGAATTGAAAGTGGCAAATATAGTACATTGCCAATGCATGTTCTTAGAATTGCACAATCTTAAACTATTCTTAGAGCATGTAATTGTTATATCACACTTGTAAGCTGCAATCTAATAGCAGGAATCTCACTTATGTGACTATACTTGTGATGTGGGAATGTGAGGATATCAACTTATTTCCTGATAATATAGTCTTAGGATTTTGGTAGTCACTTTGTTGTCACTTGGTTTTACGATGAAATCCCTAATAGTTGGTATATGTAATCACTTTTTGCAAAGTCTCTGGTCATTATATGAATTATATTTGTTATTTTTTATGCATTGTTGATTGATGCTAACTATTTTATGTGTGCATATGTGTTTTTAATACTTATGATTTAGGCATTCATATATGCGGATATAAAATCAATAAAAGAGTGTGGGTGCATATATGTTTTGACGTAGATATAAAATCAAGAAAATATGTATACGTATACGTTTTAATTTGTACATATGTGTTTACTACTTGTTCATAATAGTAAAAATATTGTTTGTAATTTCAGGTATGAGAAAGATTCAGCTATTAAAAGACAAAAGTGTTCATCATCATAAAGATGTAAAGACACTGGTGTAGATCGAGATATAAGTACATTAGCGATAAAGCGTAGCGTGCATATATGTTTTTGAAATAGTGCTCATATGTTTTAAGGAATTTGATGTGGAAGTGAAGCGTACACGTATGTTTTTGGAATAGCGCACCCATTTTTATGAATGACGTTTGCATGTATATTTTACTATATACATTTGTATTTGAATTGTATTTCATTTTATATCAAATTTTTTGAATACAATTTATGTTTTGGTTTGTTATAAATTTAGAGGATACATTCTCAAAGATTAAATAATGTACACAACAAAAACATATGTTCAACTATCATTTTAAGCATAACAAATTTGATGTCTAAGCAATTTTACTCAAAGAACATATGTAAAATTACATATAAAAAAGACATATGTACCTTTTTTTCTTTGAAAATCTGTATGCAGAAATAAGAAAAAAAATAATTTGTTTTTAATTCCGAAAATTAAGGGGGTTTAAAAAACGTTTTTTAATTAAAATATTCAAAAGTGAATTCAAAATGTGTTTTCATATTATACCCTTTTGATTAAAAAATATATATTTAATATAACTAAATTCTGATTGGTTTAAAGTGGTTCTGTAATTTCTATATAAAAAAGTGGTCCTGCATTGAATGCACCCCTATATATTGAGATTTTGAATACAGAACCATTTTTTTGTACGAAACCTACAGAACCAGCTTTTTTACTCATAATAATGCATGATGTGCATAATATCAATGCAAGATGTCATTCTTGTAAATATCTACTACTTATTTTGGATAAAGAAAATAAATCAAGGGTATAGATGGTATTTCTAATTTTTTTTTGAATTCTTCCCTTTATTTTAGAAACTGATTCTACACGATCAGTTGTATTTTCTCTCTCACATACTTATCTCTCATCAAACCCTAGCCTCCAAAATAAAACTGTCGTCTCTTTATTTTACAAATCTATTATTCAAGAAAAAAACCAACTCATTCTCTTCCTCTCAACCCTTAAAATCCTATCACCATATGTGATACCCAATATCGCTGATCTGTTAGAGAAATCCACATCTTTACGAAAAGATGCAATTGCCACAAGTGAAACCAGGAAATGAAGTTATGTCACTAAACATCAAGATCTAGATTCTGATGCACCTTCGAATCAACCCCATTCAAAGACCTCAAACAAGGTTTTTTCTGAATTAGAACATATATATAACGGATTTATAGCCAATAATGAACTGGGTTATTCTTATTGTATGGTTCAGCAACCGAGAGTCTCACAAACCATTCAACAAGATAAGTATTCCACCTATATAGTTTATTTAGTACCAACACTTTTTCTTATTGATTTAATTTACTTTTCAAGATCTATTTTCATTCTTTTTTTCTTTCAAAATATCATTTCTATTCGAACTTGATGCGTTGATAATCGAACTAATTGATAGAATTGTTTTGGGTGAAATAAGTTAAATGTTATGGGTTCTTTAATATGGGTCGTGAAAAAAGATTAATATTTAAACCATATATAGGAGCAAACCTATGGATTTTTTACTCACGATTACGACTATTCTTGTAAGGATGTGTTTAGAACTTGTTTGATGAGTTTATGATCTTGTCACCTGGGACACGGGTCATCTATCTCATATTTATGTTTAAAAAATAATGGGTCGAGGTTGTTTTTCTTAATTGTAGTGAATTAAAAGTGGCAAATATAGTACATTGCCAATGCATGTTCTTAGAATTACACAATCTTAAACTGTTCTTAGAGCATGTAATTGTTATATCACACTTGTAAGCTGCAAGCCCAATAGCAGGCATCTCACTTATGTGACTATACATGTGATGTGGGGATGTGAGGATATCAACTTATTTCCTGATAATATAGTCTTAGGATTTTGGTAGTCACTTTGTTGTCACTTGGTTTTATGATGAAATCCCTAATAGTTGGTATATGTAATCACATTTTGCAAAGTCTCTAGTGATTATATGAATTTTATTTGTTATTTTTTATGCATTGTTGATTGATGCTAACTATTTTATGTGTGCATATGTGTTTTTAATACTTATGATTTATGCATTTATATATGCGGATATAAAATTAATAAAAGAGTGCGGGTGCATATATGTTTTAACGTTGATATAAAATCAAGAAAATATGTATACGTATAGGTTTTAATTTGTACATGTGTGTTTACTACTTGTTCATAATAGTATAAAAATTGTTTGTAATTTCAGGTATGAAAAAGATTCAGGTATTAAAAGACAAAAGTGTTCATCATCATAAAGATGTAAAGATACTAGAGTAGATCGAGATATAAGTACATTAACGAGAAAACGTAGCGTGCATATATGTTCTTGAAATGGTGCTCATATGTCCTAAGGAATTTGATGAGGAAGTGAAGCGTGCACGCATGTTTTCGGAATAGTGCATCCATATTTATGAATGGCGTTTGCATGTATATTTTACTAGATACATTTGTATTTGAATTGTATTTCATTTTACATCAAATTTTTTGAATACAATTTATGTTTTGGTTTGTTATAAATTTAGAGGTTACATTCTCAAAGATTAAATAATGTACACAACAAAAACATATGTGCAACTATCATTTTAAGCATAACAAATTTGATGTCTAAACAATTTTACTCAAAGAACATATGTAAAATTACATATAAAAAACATATATGTACCTTTTTTTCTTTGAAAATATGTATGCAGAAATAAGAATTTTTTTTAATTCCGAAAATTATGGGGGGTTAAAAACGTTTTTTAATTAAAATAATCAAAAAAGAATTCGAAATGTGTTTTCCTATTATACCCTTTTGATTAAAAAATATATATTTAATATAACTAAATTCTGATTGGTTTAAAGTGGTTCTGTAATTTCTATATAAAAAAGTGGTTCTGCATTGAATGCACCCCTATATATTGAGATTTTCAATACAGAACCACTTTTTTTGTACAGAACCTACAGAACCAGCTTTTTTACTCATAATAATGCATGATGTACATAATATCAATGCAAGATGTCATTTTTGTAAATATCTACTACTTATTTTGGATAAAGAAAATAAATCAAGGGTATAGATGGTATTTCTAATATTTTTTTTGAATTCTTCCCTTTATTTTAGTAACTGATTCTACACGACCAGTTGTATTTTCTCTCTCACATACTTATATCTCATCAAACCCAAGCCTCCAAAATAAAACTGTCGTCTCTTTATTTTACAAATCTATTATTCAAGAAAAAAAACTAACTCATTCTCTTCCTCTCAACCCATAAAATCCTATCACCATATGTGATACCCAATATCGTTGATCTGTTAGAGAAATCCACATCTTTACGAAAAGATGCAATTGCCACAAGTGAAACCAGGAAATGAAGTTATGTCACTAAACATCAAGATCTAGATTCTGATGCACCTTCGAATCAACCCCATTAAAAGACTTCAAATAAGGTTTTTTCTGAATTAGAAAATATATATAACGGATTTATATCCAATAATGAACTGGGTTATTCTTTTTGTATGGTTCAACAATCGAGAGTCTCACAAACCATTCAACAAGATAAGTATTCCACCTATATAGTTTATTTAGTACCAACACTTTTTCTTATTGATTTAATTTACTTTTCAAGATCTATTTTAATTCTTTTTTCTTTTAAAATATGGTTTCTATTCGAACTTGATGCGTTGATAATCGAACTAATTGATGGAATTATATTTGGTGACATAAGTTAAATGTTATGGGTTCTTTACTATGGGTCGTGAAAAAAGATTAATATTTAAACTATATATAGGGGCAAACCTATGGATTTTTTACTCACGATTACGACTATTCTTGTAAGGGTGTGTTTTAAACTTGTTTGATGAGTTTATGACTTGTCACCTAGCCAGGATCATCTATCTCATTATTTATGTTTAAAAAATAATGGTCGAGTTGTTTTTGTCTTAATGTAGTGAATTTGAAAATGGGCAAATCTATACATTTGCCAATCAGTTCATTAGAATTGCACAATCTTAAACTATTCTTAGAGCATGTAATTGTTATATCACACTTGTAAGTTGCAAGCCCAATAGCAGGCATCTCACTTATGTGACTATACATGTGATGTGGGAATGTGAGGATATCAACTTATTTCCTGATAATATAGTCTTAGGATTTTGGTAGTCACTTTGTTGTCACTTGGTTTTACGATGAAATCCCTAATAGTTGGTATATGTAATCACTTTTTGCAAAGTCTCTGGTCATTATATGAATTATATTTGTTATTTTTTATACATTGTTGATTGATGCTAACTATTTTATGTGTGCATATGTGTTTTTAATACTTATGATTTAGGCATTCATATATGCGGATATAAAATCAATAAAAGAGTGCGGGTGCATATATGTTTTAACGTTGATATAAAATCAAGAAAATATGTATACCTATACGTTTTGATTTGTACATATGTGTTTACTACTTGTTCATAATAGTAAAAAAATTGTTTGTAATTTCAGGTATGAAAAAGATTCAGGTATTAAAAGACAAAAGTGTTCATCATCATAAAGATGTAAAGACACTGGTGTAGATCGTGATATAAGTACATTAGCGAGAAAGCGTAGCGTGCATATATGTTCTTGAAATGGTGCTCATATGTTCTAAGGAATTTAATGAGGAAGTGAAGCGTGCACGTATATTTTTGGAATAGTGAACCCATTTTTATGAATGACGTTTGCATGTATATTTTACTATATACATTTGTATTTGAATTGTATTTCATTTTATATCAAATTTTTTGAATACAATTTATGTTTTGGTTTGTTATAAATTTAGAGGTTACATTCTCAAAGATTAAATAATGTACACAACAAAAACATATGTTCAACTATCATTTTAAGCATAACAAATTTGATGTCTAAGCAATTTTACTCAAAGAACATATGTAAAATTACATATAAAAAAGACATATGTACCTTTTTTTTTCTTTGGAAATTTTTAAAAAAAAAATAATTTGTTTTAATTCAGAAAATTAAGGGGGGTTTAACAAACGTTTTTTAATTAAAATATTCAAAAGAGAATTTAAAATTGTTTTCATCGAGATACCCTTAAGATTAAAAAAATATATATTTAATTATTAACTATATCCTGATTGGTTTAAAGTGTTTCTGTAATTTCTATATAAAAAAGTTGGTCCCTGCTTGAATGCCACCCCAATATATTGAGATTTTGAATACAGAACTATTTACTATGTACAGAACCGAACAGAACCTCTGCTTTTTAACTCATAATAATGCATGATGTGCATAATATCAATCAAGATGTCATACTTGTAAATATCTACTACTAATTTGGTTAAAGAAAATAGATCAAGGTATAGATGGTATTTTCTAATTTTTTTTTTTTAATTCTTCCCTTATTTTAGAAACTGTTTCTACATGATCATTTGTATTTTCTCTCTCACATTACTTATCACTCATCAAACCCTACTCCCAAAATAAAAACGATCGTCTCTTTATTTACAATCTATTATCAAGAAAAAAACCAACTCATTCTCTTCCTCTCAACCCTAAAATCCTATCACCATATGTGATACCAATTCGCTGATTGGATAGAGACATCCACATCTTTACGAAAAGATGCAATTGCTACATAGTGAAACCAGGAAATGAAGTTATGTCACTAAACATCAAGATCTACTTCTGCTGCACCTTCGAATCAACCCCATTCAAAGAACCTCAAACAAGGTTTTTTTTTTCTGATTAGAACATATCTAAACGGATTTATAGCCAATAATGAACTGGGTTATTCTTTATGTATGGTTCAGCAACCGAGAGTCTCACAAAACATTCAACAAAGAAAAGTATTCCACCTATATAGTTTATTTAGTACCAACACTTTTTCTATTGATTTAACTTACTTTCAAGATCTATTTTCATTCTTTTTTCTTTCAAAAATTATCATTTCTTATTCGAACTTGATGCGTTGATAATGATACTAATGATAGAATTGTTTTGGGTAGAAAGAATTAAATGTTATGGGTTCATTAATATGGGGTTCGTGAAAAAAAGATTAATATTTAAACCATAAATAGGACCAAACCCTGGATTTTTTTACCTCATGATTACGACTATTCTTGTAAGACGTGTTTAGAAATTGTTTGATGATTTATGAACTTGTCACCTGCGACACGGGTCATCTATCTCCTACTTTTATGTTTAAAAAATAATGGGTCGAGGTGTTTTTCTTAATTGTAGTGAATTAAAAGTGATAATATAGTACATCCATGCAGTCTTAGAATTTACACAATCTAAACTGTTCTTAGAGATGTAATGTTATACACACTTGTAAGCTGCTAAGCCCAATAGCAGGCATCTCACTTATGTGACTATCCATGTAATGTGGGATGTGAGGATAATACCTTATTTCCTGATAATATAGTCTTAGGAATTGGTAGTTCATTTGTTGTCACTTGGTTTTATGATGAAATCCCTAATAGTGTAATATGCAATCACATTTTGCAAAGTCTCTGGAGATTATATGAATTTTATTTGTTATTTTTTATATGCAATTGTTTGATTGATGCTAACTATTTCTATGTGTGCATATGAGTCTTTTAATAGTTTTTTGGGGGGGGGGGGGGGGGGGGGGGGGGGGGGGGGGGGGGGGTGGGGGGGGGGGGGGGGAGGGGTGGTTTTTTGGTTTATGATTTATGCAATTATATAGCGGATATAAAATATAATAAAAAGTGGGGGGCATATAGTGTTTTAACGTTTATATGGAAAATCAAGAAAATATGTATACTATACGTTTTAATTAGTACATATGTGTTTACTACTATGTTCATAATAGTATAAAAATTGGTTTTGTAATTTCAGTATGAAAGAGTCAGTAATAAAGACAAAAGTGTTCATCATCATAAACGATGTATAGATACTGGAGTAGATCGAGATATAAGTAATTAAAGAGAAAACGTAGCGTGCATATATGAGCTTGAAATGGATGCATCATATTTCTAAGGAATTTGATGAGGAATTGAAGCGGCACGCATTTTTTTCGGCGAATAGTGCATCCCAATTTTATAATGGCGATTTTCATGTATATTTTACTAGAAACATATGTATTTGAATTGGTATTTCTTATAATCAATTTTTTGAATACAATTTATATTTTGGTTTGTTCTAATTGAGGTTACATTCTCAAAGATTAAATAATGTACAAAAAAAAACATATGTGCAACTATCATTTAAGCATAACAAATTTGGATGTCAAAACAAATTTTACTCAAAGAAACATATGTAAAAATTACATTAAAAAACATATACGACCTTTTTTTTCTTTGAAAAATATGTATGAGAAATAACGAATTTTTTTTAATTCCGAAAATTAAGGGTTAAAAACGATTTTAATTAAAAATAATCAAAAAAGATTCGAGATAGTGTTTTCCTATGCATACCCTTTTTTGATTAAAAAATATATATTTAATAAAACTAAATTCCTGATTGGATTAAAGTGGTTCTGTAATTTCTATATAAATAAGTGGTTCTGCATTGAATGCACCTATTTATTGAGATTTCAATACCGAACCACTTTTTTGGACAGAACCTACAGAACCAACTTTTTTACTCATGATAATGGCATAAGGGTACATAATATCAATCGCAAGATGTCATTTTTTGTAAATATCTACTACTTATTTTTGCGGATAAAGAAAATAAATCAAGGGTATAGATGTATTTCTAATATTTTTTTGAATTCTTCCATTATTTTAGAAACTGATTCTACACACCATTGTATTTTCTCACTCACCTACTGATATCTCAACTAAACCAAGATCCTCCAAAATAAACAGTCTCTCTTTATTTTACAAATCTATTATTCAAAAAAAACCCAACTCATTCTCTTCCTCTCAACCTATAAAATCCTATCACCAGATTTGGATACCCAATCTCGTGATCTTTAGATGAAATCCACATCTTTACGAAAAGAGTAATTGCCCACAAGAGAAAACCAGGAAATGAAGTTATGTCACTAAACATCAAGATCTAGATTTGATGCACCTTCGAAAACAACCTATTAAAAGACTTCAACCAAGGTTTTTTTCTAATATAGAAAAATATATATAACGGATTTATATCCAATAATGAACTCGTTTATTCTTTTTGTATGGTTTCAACAAATCAGAGTCCACAAACCATTCAACAAGATAAGTATTCCAGCTATATATTTATTAGTACCAACACTTTTTATTGAGTTAATTTTCTTTTCAAGAATCTATTTTAATTCTTTTTCTTTAAAATATGGTTTCCTATCGAACTTGATGCGTTGATAATCGAACTAATTGATGGAAGTGTATTTTGTGAATAATTAATGTTATGGGTTCTTAATATGGGTCGTGAAAAAAGATTAATATTTAAACCATATATAGGGGCAAACCTATGGATTTTTTACTCACGATTATGACTATTCTTGTAAGGGTGTGTTTAGAACTTGTTTGATGAGTTTATGATCTTGTCACCTGGGACACGGGTCATCTATCTCATATTTATGTTTAAAAAATAATAGGTCGATGTTGTTTTTCTTAATTGTAGTGAATTGAAAGTGGCAAATATAGTACATTGCCAATGCATGTTCTTAGAATTGCACAATCTTAAACTGTTCTTAGAGCATGTAATTGTTATATCACACTTGTAAGCTGCAAGCCCAATAGCAGGCATCTCACTTATGTGACTATACATGTGATGTGGGGATGTGAGGATATCAACTTATTTCCTGATAATATAGTCTTAGGATTTTGGTAGTCACTTTGTTGTCACTTGGTTTTACGATGAAATCCCTAATAGTTGGTATATGTAATCACTTTTTGCAAAGTCTCTGGTCATTATATGAATTATATTTGTTATTTTTTATGCATTGTTGATTGATGCTAACTATTTTATGTGTGCATATGTGTTTTTAATACTTATGATTTATGCATTCATATATGTGGATATAAAATCAATAAAAGAGTGCGGGTGCATATATGTTTTAACGTTGATATAAAATCAAGAAAATATGTATACGTATACGTTTTAATTTGTACATATGTGTTTACTACTTGTTAATAATAGTAAAAAAATTGTTTGTAATTTCAGGTATGAAAAAGATTCAGGTATTAAAAGACAAAAGTGTTCATCATCTTAAAGATGTAAAGACACTGGTGTAGATTGAGATATAAGTACATTAACGAGAAAGCGTAGCGTGCATATATGTTCTTGAAATGGTGCTCATTTCGGCTTGGAAGATTGCAAAGGAGAATTGGGACGTATTTTAGTTTTTCTATGTATTTCATTTGGGGCATGTCCCATTTGAGTTAGTGGTAGTTCAAGCTTGTGCTTGAGGTTAATATGGTATTTCAGCCGCATTCCATTGTACTTAAACGTTTTTCTGATTAATATACTTTACCAGGGTAACCCTTTACCCAAAAAAAAAATGGTGCTCATATGTTCTAAGGAATTTGATGAGGAAGTGAAGCGTGCACGTATGTTTTTGGAATAGTTCACCTATTTTTATAAATGGCGTTTGCATGTATATATTACTAGATACATTTGTATTTGAATTGTATTTCATTTTATATCAAACTTTTTTAATACAATTTATGTTTTGGTTTGTTATAAATTTAGAGGTTACATTCTCAAAGATTAAATAATGTACATAAAAAACATATGTGCAACTATCATTTTA
Organism: Tanacetum coccineum; assembly: GCA_026074375.1. NCBI lineage: Eukaryota > Viridiplantae > Streptophyta > Magnoliopsida > Asterales > Asteraceae > Tanacetum > Tanacetum coccineum. The sequence continues at coordinate 12,558 of BQNB010060395.1, forward strand.
AGGATAACAAATTTGATCCCTAAATAATTTGTTAACATTAGATTCACCTAAAGAACACGGATCCGAAGGCTTGGTAAAATGAAAGAGAAATTGAGCCATGTTTATTAGAGAGAAAGGATATGAGATAGGAAGTTGTGTGTGTGTTAGTTGAAAGAAAAAAGGAGAAAAACACACACACACACACACATACTTTTTACAAAAGTGAGCTTCAACCCTCCATGGAAGTATGGAGGGGGTATTTATAGTCCCGGGCTTTACTAGCTAAACTAACCCGACACGACTATAAATGATAAATGTAATTCCAGATAAGTCACCATATTTTAGGGCTAACATAATTTTTAGAAACTGTTTCTACATGATCATTTGTATTTTCTCTCTCACATTACTTATCACTCATCAAACCCTACTCCCAAAATAAAAACGATCGTCTCTTTATTTACAATCTATTATCAAGAAAAAAACCAACTCATTCTCTTCCTCTCAACCCTAAAATCCTATCACCATATGTGATACCAATTCGCTGATTGGATAGAGACATCCACATCTTTACGAAAAGATGCAATTGCTACATAGTGAAACCAGGAAATGAAGTTATGTCACTAAACATCAAGATCTACTTCTGCTGCACCTTCGAATCAACCCCATTCAAAGAACCTCAAACAAGGTTTTTTTTTTCTGATTAGAACATATCTAAACGGATTTATAGCCAATAATGAACTGGGTTATTCTTTATGTATGGTTCAGCAACCGAGAGTCTCACAAAACATTCAACAAAGAAAAGTATTCCACCTATATAGTTTATTTAGTACCAACACTTTTTCTATTGATTTAACTTACTTTCAAGATCTATTTTCATTCTTTTTTCTTTCAAAAATTATCATTTCTTATTCGAACTTGATGCGTTGATAATGATACTAATGATAGAATTGTTTTGGGTAGAAAGAATTAAATGTTATGGGTTCATTAATATGGGGTTCGTGAAAAAAAGATTAATATTTAAACCATAAATAGGACCAAACCCTGGATTTTTTTACCTCATGATTACGACTATTCTTGTAAGACGTGTTTAGAAATTGTTTGATGATTTATGAACTTGTCACCTGCGACACGGGTCATCTATCTCCTACTTTTATGTTTAAAAAATAATGGGTCGAGGTGTTTTTCTTAATTGTAGTGAATTAAAAGTGATAATATAGTACATCCATGCAGTCTTAGAATTTACACAATCTAAACTGTTCTTAGAGATGTAATGTTATACACACTTGTAAGCTGCTAAGCCCAATAGCAGGCATCTCACTTATGTGACTATCCATGTAATGTGGGATGTGAGGATAATACCTTATTTCCTGATAATATAGTCTTAGGAATTGGTAGTTCATTTGTTGTCACTTGGTTTTATGATGAAATCCCTAATAGTGTAATATGCAATCACATTTTGCAAAGTCTCTGGAGATTATATGAATTTTATTTGTTATTTTTTATATGCAATTGTTTGATTGATGCTAACTATTTCTATGTGTGCATATGAGTCTTTTAATAGTTTTTTGGGGGGGGGGGGGGGGGGGGGGGGGGGGGGGGGGGGGGGGTGGGGGGGGGGGGGGGGAGGGGTGGTTTTTTGGTTTATGATTTATGCAATTATATAGCGGATATAAAATATAATAAAAAGTGGGGGGCATATAGTGTTTTAACGTTTATATGGAAAATCAAGAAAATATGTATACTATACGTTTTAATTAGTACATATGTGTTTACTACTATGTTCATAATAGTATAAAAATTGGTTTTGTAATTTCAGTATGAAAGAGTCAGTAATAAAGACAAAAGTGTTCATCATCATAAACGATGTATAGATACTGGAGTAGATCGAGATATAAGTAATTAAAGAGAAAACGTAGCGTGCATATATGAGCTTGAAATGGATGCATCATATTTCTAAGGAATTTGATGAGGAATTGAAGCGGCACGCATTTTTTTCGGCGAATAGTGCATCCCAATTTTATAATGGCGATTTTCATGTATATTTTACTAGAAACATATGTATTTGAATTGGTATTTCTTATAATCAATTTTTTGAATACAATTTATATTTTGGTTTGTTCTAATTGAGGTTACATTCTCAAAGATTAAATAATGTACAAAAAAAAACATATGTGCAACTATCATTTAAGCATAACAAATTTGGATGTCAAAACAAATTTTACTCAAAGAAACATATGTAAAAATTACATTAAAAAACATATACGACCTTTTTTTTCTTTGAAAAATATGTATGAGAAATAACGAATTTTTTTTAATTCCGAAAATTAAGGGTTAAAAACGATTTTAATTAAAAATAATCAAAAAAGATTCGAGATAGTGTTTTCCTATGCATACCCTTTTTTGATTAAAAAATATATATTTAATAAAACTAAATTCCTGATTGGATTAAAGTGGTTCTGTAATTTCTATATAAATAAGTGGTTCTGCATTGAATGCACCTATTTATTGAGATTTCAATACCGAACCACTTTTTTGGACAGAACCTACAGAACCAACTTTTTTACTCATGATAATGGCATAAGGGTACATAATATCAATCGCAAGATGTCATTTTTTGTAAATATCTACTACTTATTTTTGCGGATAAAGAAAATAAATCAAGGGTATAGATGTATTTCTAATATTTTTTTGAATTCTTCCATTATTTTAGAAACTGATTCTACACACCATTGTATTTTCTCACTCACCTACTGATATCTCAACTAAACCAAGATCCTCCAAAATAAACAGTCTCTCTTTATTTTACAAATCTATTATTCAAAAAAAACCCAACTCATTCTCTTCCTCTCAACCTATAAAATCCTATCACCAGATTTGGATACCCAATCTCGTGATCTTTAGATGAAATCCACATCTTTACGAAAAGAGTAATTGCCCACAAGAGAAAACCAGGAAATGAAGTTATGTCACTAAACATCAAGATCTAGATTTGATGCACCTTCGAAAACAACCTATTAAAAGACTTCAACCAAGGTTTTTTTCTAATATAGAAAAATATATATAACGGATTTATATCCAATAATGAACTCGTTTATTCTTTTTGTATGGTTTCAACAAATCAGAGTCCACAAACCATTCAACAAGATAAGTATTCCAGCTATATATTTATTAGTACCAACACTTTTTATTGAGTTAATTTTCTTTTCAAGAATCTATTTTAATTCTTTTTCTTTAAAATATGGTTTCCTATCGAACTTGATGCGTTGATAATCGAACTAATTGATGGAAGTGTATTTTGTGAATAATTAATGTTATGGGTTCTTAATATGGGACGTGAAAAAAGATTAATAGTTAAACATATATAGGGGCAAACCTATGGACTTTTTACTCACGAGTACAACTAGTCTTGTAAGGGTGTGGTTTAAACTTGTTTGATGAGTTTATGACTTGTCACCTAGCCAGGATCATCTATCTCATTATTTATGTTTAAAAAATAATGGTCGAGTTGTTTTTGTCTTAATGTAGTGAATTTGAAAATGGGCAAATCTATACATTTGCCAATCAGTTCATTAGAATTGCACAATCTTAAACTATCTTAGAAGCATGTAATTGTTATATCACACTTGTAAGCTGCAATCTATATAGCAGGCATCTCACTTATGTTACTATACTTGTTGATGTGGAATTAGATATCAACTTATTTCCTGATATATAGTCTAGGATTTTGGTATTCTCTTTGTGTCACTTGGTTTTTACGTTGACATCCCTAAGAGTTTGGTAATGTAATCACTTTTGCAAAGTCTCTGGTCATTATATGAATTAAAATTAAAAAAAAAAAAAAAAAAAAAATTTGTAATTTTTATGCATTGTTGAATTGAATGCTAACTATTTGTAGTGTTGCATAAGTGTTTTAATACATATGAATATAGGCATTCATATTTGCGGATATAAAATCAATAAAAGTTGTGGTGCATATATGTTTTTGACGAGGATATAAAATCAAGAAAATATGCATACGTATACGTTTTAATTTGTACAATGTGTATACAACTTGTTCCATTATAGTAAAAAATATTGTTTTTAATTTCAGGTATGAGAAAGATTCAGGTATTAAAAGACAAAGTGACATCATCATAAAGATGTAAAGGACACTGGTTTAGATCGGATATAGTACATTAAGCGAGAATGCCTAGCGTCATATATGTTTGAAATGGTGCTCATATGTTCTAAGGAATTTAATGAGGAAGTGAAGCGTGCACGTATATTTTTGGAATAGTGAACCCATTTTTATGAATGACGTTTGCATGTATATTTTACTATATACATTTGTATTTGAATTGTATTTCATTTTATATCAAATTTTTTGAATACAATTTATGTTTTGGTTTGTTATAAATTTAGAGGTTACATTCTCAAAGATTAAATAATGTACACAACAAAAACATATGTTCAACTATCATTTTAAGCATAACAAATTTGATGTCTAAGTAATTTTACTCAAAGAACATATGTAAAATTACATATAAAAAACACATATGTACCTTTTTTTTCTTTGAAAATCTGTATGCAGAAATAAGATTTTTTTTAATTCCAAAAATTAAGGGGGGGTTAAAAAATGTTTTTTTAATTAAAATATTCAAAAAAGAATTCAAAATGCGTTTTCCTATTATACCCTTTTGATTAAAAAATATATATTTAATATAACTAAATTCTGATTGGTTTAAAGTGGTTCTGAAAGTTCTGTATAAAAAAGTGGTTCTGCATTGAATGCACCCCTATATATATATATATATATATATATATATATATATATATATATATATATATATATATATATATATATCCAATAGTCTCTTTACTTTTATACTAATTCAAACGTGGGATTTGAATTGGTTTTAATATTCGGTTCTAGCAATCAAGAAACATACACAAGTTGTTTGAAGATCGTGAAGTAACGACTAGCATCGTGGCGTATTTGTTTGACGTGTTGTGTGAGCAACCATGGAGGTAGTAACTTAACCACTAAGTTTTCAAGATCAAGATCCGGTGGTAGTTTATTGATTTTATCATTAAACAGAAGGTTAGTAAATTACTTGTTTAATTTATATGTGTTAATCTATATGCTAAAACTAGATTCACCCGCTGCGTACTCGTAGTTAATGGTTTAACTAGTTATAAAATCCCAACATTTATGTGATGTGCTGATATGTGAGAAATCACATATCCTTTTCAATCCAAAATGGCCTTTAAATGATCAAAATGTGCAAAAATATGCTTGTATTTGTGTATTTTGTTGTTTGTGAATGTGTAGGTACGGATATTGCAAAAATCACAAGAAAACGGTCAAAATCGGACAAACACGAACAAGGGAACAGATAGAGTGCACAAGAGTCGGAAGTTTTCTAGCAAAGGTTATCAAAATTCAACCCTTGGTCAGCCTACAAAATGCCAAAACCTTCAAAATACCCAAATAACCCTTAATGTTAAATCCATTTTCATCAAAAACCCTAAATTGATAACACCGTTAGGCCTTTACTAATTTAGAACTAACGGTCATTAACTATTTATACTATAAATCCCTTAAACCCCTTAACCGACCCAACCCTTTTAATAAAACCATGGCCAAAACCCTTTACCCGAGCCCAGGTCAACCACCCAAACCCCCGGGTCAAACACATCCGTATAAAAGAAAAATAGGCGCGAATGGGTGTAACTGTTTACCCATTGTCCCAATTCAACCCTGTGTAAAAATTCATGGGTAAAAACCCACGCTCTCTCAATTAAGCTATGTGGCCAGAAGATACCAAGTACTAAGTGCCAAGTCATCAACAAATACGTCGCCAAGAGCTCTAATTGGTCAAGCTTACAAGAAGGAATGATACGCGGGTTTTCAAAGAAACACACCAAAAAGGGGAATATTGCACTAAAAACAACGTAAAAGAAGTACAAGGCCTATGACACAAGGAAGGTAGGGTATCCAATGATTAGAGAGATTCAAGGGCCAAGATAAAGGATAAAGGGAGCGTGCTTTAGGACCTAGAAGCTTCACTCAGCCCTTATAAATAGAGCTCACCTCCTCACTCACAATTATCTTTACTTTTCCAGTTTTAGTGTTGCTTATAGAATTAGCTTATGTAATTTTTCTTTCAAATTGTTTTTAGCTTATTGTTTTTACTTAATGTAACTTTCATTTAAGCTTGTAACCAGTTTCAAATTGGTAATAAAAGTTTGTTTTTCTTATTAATGAATTGTTACTTTCTGATTAACTTTAATTCAAAACTGTTTGATTAAGCTGTCCTTTGTTAACATAAGCTCTCATTCTCTTTTATAAGCTCCTATCTACTTTTAAGCTGACTGTTTACTCAACTAACCTCTCAAAAGCTTAGTTGAGCTTATCTTACACAAATCCTCCTACAAATTTTACCACAGCTTAATAAGGAAGGGAAACCAGACATGTACGGGTTTCTAGGACCATACCAGCTTATCTTAAGATAAGCTGGAGCTTGTTGATAGCTCAAATGAGCCTTTTATAGCCTTGTTTAGTGCAGAGGTTTATGTAAGTCTTCATTTACCTTTTCTAGCTTTAAATTTGCTATGTAGCTTAATTTTGCTTAATTTCTGCTTATTGTTGTTAAGGTAGCTTATTTGTGCTTATTATAGTTGATTTATGCTTATTGTGTTTAATTTGTAGTTTAAAATCTTTAGTTTTCATAATATGTCTTAAAACAGTGAGAAAAACAAAAAATAATTAGCATAAGTAGTTAGCTTACAATTCTGGCTTATTTGATTGATTATATTGGTTCATTAAGGTTGTTATAAGCTGTCTAATATCTCGTATTTGATTTATGTTCTTTAAATCTCATTTTGATAAGCTGGATATGGATTTGATGATTATAAAGGGGTGTTTGGGTTAAGAGCTTTGTTATTTAAGTTTCTTATTTAAGTTTATCATTGATTGATTTAAGAGCTTTGTTAGCCTAATTTAATTTAAATCGTAGTTAGTTAGAATTAGTTAAGTTTCTGTTAGAATATAGTTAGTAGATTAATCATTTTAAGCTCAAGTTAGTTCTAGCTGAAGTTATCACTCATCGTGCATTTAGTTTATTGTTTTAAAGTTGTATAAACTGAATCCTTAAGCCTACATCAAGTTGTTTTGAGTTTTTAGTAAAATGTATGTCAATTGCATCAGTAGTTGAAAAACAGTCAATAGCCTTTTTCAATCTTAATTTTCAGATGGTTAAAGTAGTTGTTAGCTTTTAATTTTTTTAGCACTAGTATATTTTAGGCTAATCTTCATTAGTTTGAACTTATTTTAGTCTAAATAGCCTATTTAGTCATCTGTTTTTAAGCTTAAATTTAGCTATCTGTCTTTTATTTTAAAAACCAAAAGTAAGATAAAATGGCATAAGTAGCTTTTTCATTAAGTTTTTGAGTTAAGCATTTGAGTTTCAAAATACTTTTTAAAAGTTGTTTTATGTAGCTTTTTGGCCAGGGTTTAAGATAGTATAAGCCAAAAGTCCATAAGGATCCTTTAGCTTATCTAAAAATAAGCTCAAAGTCACCTTAAGGGACTGCTTGGTTGTCAGTTTTTTTTCCAAAGTGCTTATTTGAGATTTTTAGCTTATAGCTTAAGTTTTTGTTTAGTTGTTGTTTAAACTAGCTTATTAGGGTAATGTTTAGTGGTTCATAGCTTATTTAGGTTAGGTTTTAGCTTATTTAGTATTTTCATTAAAAAACCAAAACATAGTTAAAATAACTCAGGTAGCTTTTTCATTTCACTTTTTCAGTGTTCATTTTAATTTCAAAATGTATTTTGCTGGTAGTTTTAAGTAGCTTATTAGCTGATCTTTAAGGTAGAATAAACTGATTTGCCATAAGGTTCCTTTAGAGTACTTAAAATTAAGCTCTAAGTTGCCTATTCAGGACTGTTTGGTTTGCAGTATTGTCCATGTTGTTTTTTTTCAGCTTATTGCCCTTTCTTTTTGCTTATTTCTAGTATAGACTAGCTTATTAGTATAATTTTAGGTCACTTATAGCTTATTTGGTTCTAGCCCTTACTTATTATAGTTCTAGCTTATTTGGTTTTGATAAAAAGTAAAAAAAACCACAAACATGCAAAGTGAGTTCTGTCTGTGTAAATAAGCTCTTTTCAGCTTATTTAAGAGTTTTCAAAAAAGTTGTTTTTACAAAAAAGTTTCCTTATAAGCTGATTTACAAGTTTGCTTTTGAAAGTTTTTGCAAAAAAAATAAAAAAGGGGAAACCAAGGAAGTCGGGGGTGAGCAAGACTCGAACCCCCGACCTCAACCTAGTCTCTCCCTTTTATAAACCTCACAACACACACCCTCACCAACGTGCCCTTGGGACTTTTACGTCCAACTTTGCACAATCTAATCTTTTAACCCTTTTTTGAGTTTTAATATAAATAAGCACTTCGAATGCTTAATTGAATTTTCCCGGCTTATTTAGTTTAGCTATTTAGGATTTCTCATTTTTCTTGCATCCTTCTTATCATAAGCTATTTTTAGAAATTTTTTAGGATTTTTAGCTTAAAGTTTTACATTTTTCGTGAATTAATTTTGTTATAAACTTTAAAAAATCATAAAAAATAGAAAAATAATCAAAAAAATAATTTTCTTTTTTATAAAATTTTCTTTTATCATAATCTAGGCTTAGGTTTGAAATTTACTTTCGTAAGGTTAATATTTTGAAATTTCACTTTTTAAAGAACGGGATTTCGTTCACGTTCTCGTTTTCTTCGTTTTTAAGCTTTAAGTGCTCTCGGTTTAGAATTTCCTTAGCTTTTTACTTTTAAATAGTTAATTAGAATTAGAAAAAGTTTAGAAAAGTATTTAGGGTTTAATTTCAGTGTTCTAGCTTATTTGTCGTGTTTACTTTATTTCCCGTTATCGTTTTTTTCGTAGTTAGGTTTAATTGTGCCTTTATTTGCTCACTATTAGGATTTTAGAAAACAAATCATCTTCGAACCAATTCAAGTCATTGTCCAAATAACAAACGAGGTCTCAATTTCATAAGTCTTTGGGAAAACGACCCGGTAATCACTTACCGGTTAAACGTGTAGTATTTTTGTAAGATTTTTCCTACTACATTTGTCCTCAAGGGTAGTTTTGGAATTTTCTATACTTTAGATATTATTACGTATTAAAACTTTGTACACATCAAGTTTTTGGTGCCGCTGCCGGAGATTTGTGATTAAGATTCCTTCGTTTGCATTTGTCGATCGTGGTTTGAAGAACCTTTCGTCTTCGAAAGTTACGCTTTTGAGAAAATCAAAAATACAAAAAAATTAAAAATATAAAAAAAGTAAAAAAATAATTTTCTTTTCTTTTTAGTATATGTAAAAGTTAAATAGATACAAAAATACAAAAATATTTGCTCTTCCGGATTTTTTTTATTTTTCTTGTTAATTCGTGAATATAATTTTTTTTTACAAAGTTGGTAAAAGAACACCAACAAATAATACTTTCAATTGAAGTATTATCCATCAATAAGTTCCCGAACCAAAGATTCAATTTTTTTTACCGTTTGTGTCACTTACAAAAAAGGCGCACCTCTTTTGTAAAATTTATTTTACTTAAGAGAGTTACCCTAAGTTTGTTGATTATTCGGTAAACAAAAATATTTCCTTTTCTCGTTTCTTTTCTCATTTCTTTTGTTTGTTTTGTGCATGCGCACTAGAAATTCCTATTTTCCAAATAATTCAAACGTCACCATTCCGAGACGTCGAAATAAAGGACGTGCTCCAAACATAGTCGAACCCGAGCTTCGTACTATCGTTGCACCAATGGCAGAACGTACGATGGAAGAGCTACTCCGAGCACCCACGGAAGGGTACGGAGAAGCTATTGTTTTACCGGAAATTAATGCGGATCATTTTGAGATTAAGACGAATTTGCTTCAATTGGTTCAAGATAACCCGTTTTACGGTCGAGAGAGTGAAAATCCTCATGCTCATATTAATAGTTTCAAAAGGATTACCTCGACTTTACGATTTAGGAATGTGCCTAACGATGTGATTAAGCTTATGATGTTTCCATATTCGCTCGAGGGAGCCGCTAAAACTTGGTACGAGAAAGAACCACCAAATTCAATCTTGACTTGGGAGGATCTCGTGACCAAATTTGTGAATCAATTTTTCCCTCCTTCGAAAACCACTCACTTAAAAAATGAAATTACTTTTAGTGAAGCATGGGAACGATTTAAGGAAATGCTTAGAGCTTGTCCTCACCACGGATTTACGGAGTTAACTCAAGTTGATAACTTTTATAATGGTTTAAACGAGAACGATCAAGACTCCTTAAATGCCGCGACAGGTGGAAATCTTTTGAGTAAAACGACTAGAGAGGCTTTAAACATAATTGAAAACAAATCCAAAGTTTGTTATTCACGTAATAAATCAAATGTTTCTAGGATGAATACGACTTCTAGGGAAAGTGTTAGTAAAACGGATGAGAGAATTGATAAGCTTGCGGACCAACTTTCAACCTTAGTTGAGATTGTTTCTAAAAAAGTTGTCACTCCCGCTCCGGTAAAAGCGGTTGAGGAAACTTGCGTTACTTGTGGTGGTGCCCATTCTTGGTACAATTGTCCTAATACCGATAACAATCAAGCTAGTGTTTGTGCGACTACGGGTACTTACAATCAAGTTGCCCCTCCAAACCGTGTTAGTAATCAAATGGCACCACCAGTTTTTGCTTCGGTGCAAAACAATGGTCAAAATAGGTTTAATCAAAATCAAGGTCAAGGGAATAATTTTAATCGGGGAAATAATTTTCATGGAATTCAAGGTTTTCAAGCTCAAAAAAATCATGCTCTAAATTTTCAAAATCAAGGATTTCAAAACCAACCTTTTCAAGTGCCTAATAATCAAGTTCAACAAGAGTTTTCAAATGAATTTTTAAGTTACAAGAGAACTAATGATCAAATAATGAGAAACATGCAAAATCAAATCAACTCGTTGAAAGGAGAAGTTAAGAATGAAATTCAAAACACAATGAAGACTCAACAAGCCGTCTTGATGAATCAACAAAATGTTTTTCAAACTAACTTGCAAAATATGTTAAGTGGATTCTTCCAAAACCAACCCTCAACTTTGGGTACTCTTTCGAGTAATACCATTCCAAACTCGAAGGGTGAGATGAAAGCAATCACTACTCGAAGTGGTGTTGCTTACGAGGGACCCTCGATTCCTACTAATCCTTCTCCTAAAAAGGTAGTGGAACGGGAAACCGAGGAGACAACGGATAAAGAGCAAACAAATTTCCAAGGAAGTACCGCTCACGTCCCACCTCCGGTTATCCCCATTCCGATTCCAGAACCCGATGTTCTGAAGACTTTACCTAAGCCGAATATTCCATATCCTTCACGACGTAATGATCAAAAGTTCTGTGAAAAAGCTTCTTATAAAAAAGATAAGATTTTTCAAATGTTCCAAGATTTACGCTTTGACATTAGCTTCGCAGACGCTTTATTTTTGATGTCAAGATTTGCTCCTACGATTAGGAATTTGCTCATGATACCGTTGAACGAGAATTGCTCGGTGATGCTCCTCAAAAAGCTTCTCGAAAAGCTTGGATATCCCGACAAGTTTCTTATACCATGAAATTTCCTGGAAATGGATGTATGTCACGCCTTGGCCGATCTTGGCGCAAGCATAAATCTTATTCCCCTTTCCTTTTGGAAAAAGCTTTCCTTACACGAACTTACCCCCACTCGGATGACTCTTGAGTTAGCGGACCGATCCATAACTCATCCTAAAGGACTCGCCGAAGACGTTTATGTCAAAGTGGGAAAGTTCCACTTTCCTACCTACTTTGTTGTTGTTGATTTCAAAGCCGATCCTCGAGTTCCTCTCATACTTGGGAGATCCTTTTTGAGGATCGGTCGTGCTTTAATTGATGTTTATAGAGAAGAAATAACCCTTCGAGTTGATAATGAAGCCGTCACTTTTAATCTCAATCAAACGACGAGATACTCCTCTTCATATGATGAGGTGTCGATTAACCGAATTGATGTCATTGATGAGATTTGTGAGGAGTATGCTCCGAAATTGCTAGGGTTTTCTAATAAATCTTTGAGTGGCAATCCCACCCCAACGTCTGAGCCTCTTACTTCCGAATTCATTTTAGAAGAGATCAAAGCTTATCTCAAGGATGATTCGATTTCACCAAAAATTGATCATGCCGATTGCGATCCGGAGGGAGATATTTGCTTAATTTAAAAATTGTTAAATAATGACCCGTTTCAACTCCCTCCGATGGACCTAAAGCAAGGATAAATAATCAAGGCAAAACCTCCAATTGAAGAGCCTCCGGAACTAGAGTTAAAAGATTTACCATCTCATTTGGAATATGCTTACTTAGAAGAAAACGACAAGTTACCAGTGATTATTGCAAAAGGTTTAAAAGATGATGAAAAAGATGTTCTCTTAAAAGTGCTTAAATCTCATAAACGGGCCATTGCATGGAAAATCACCGACATCAAGGGAATCGACCCTCGTTTTTGTACACACAAAATCTTGATGGAGGATGATTACAAACCCACAGTTCAAAGTCAAAGATGGGTTAACCCAAAAATTCACGAGGTAATAAAAAAGGAGGTCCTAAAACTTCTTGATGCCAGAATGATTTACCCGATCTCCGACAACCCATGGGTTAGTCCAGTGCATTGTGTTCCAAAGAAAGATGGAATAACCGTTGTTGCTAATGAAGAAAATGAATTAATTCTGACACGTTTAGTTATCGATTGGAGAGTTTGTATCGACTATAGGAAGTTAAATGTAGCAACTCGAAAAGATCATTTTCCATTACCATTTATGGATCAAATGATAGAAAGATTAGCCAAGAATGAGTTTTATTGTTTTCTAGATGGATTTTCAGGATATTTACAAATACCAATAGATCCCCAAGACCAGGAAAAAACTACTTTCACATGCCCGTATGGAACTTTCGTGTACCGTCACATGCCATTTGGCTTGTGTAATGCTCCGGTACTTTTTCAACGGTGGTATGTTTGGCTATTATTCCACGATATGATCGAAAAGACTATGAAGTGGTTATGATGATTTCAGGTTTTTGGGACGTTTCGTTTTTGATTCATGCCTCTCCAATTTTGAAATGATGCTAAAAACGGTGTGAAGGACACGAATTTATTTCTTAAATTGGGAGAAGTGCCACTTTATGTGTAGAGAAGGATTGTGTTAGGATAAAATTTCAAAGTCGGGAATTGAGGTTCCGATCGTGCTAAAGTCGTTGTTATGCTAAGCTCCTCACCCGATACTACCGTTAAGGTGTTAGGAGATTTCTTTAGGTCATGCACGGTTTTTACGGCCAGTTTATCAAGACCTTTTCTAAGTTTGGCTAGGACCTATTGACGCTCCTTATTGAGAAGGAAACCGTTTGTGTTTTCTTAGGATTTGTATTGAGTGCATTTCAGAATTTAAAAAAGAAGCTTTATCGAAGCTCCAATCTTTAGTTGTTCCCGGATTGAATCCGTCCTTTCGAACTCTTGTGTGTTGCAAGTGAGTTCGCGATTGGTGCGGTTTGTAGGACATACGAAAGATGAGAGCACTTTCAGCCTATACATTAAGCTAGTTGACTATTGACTGAAGATCTTATTATTTATCTTACTACTGTAAAGGAAATGCTTTCGTTGTGTATGCTTTGTGAAAAGTTTTGGCCATATTTGTCTTATCTAAAAGATGTGTATCGGATAACGCGGCTTTAAAGTACCTTAGAACAAAACAAGACGCTAAGACAGAGTTGTCGCTGGGTTCTTCTCCTATAAGAATTTGATATCACCATCCGTGATAAAAAAAAGGAAGTGAGAACCTTGCAGCAGATCATTTATCTAGACTTGAGAATCCTTATAAGGATATATTAGAAAACAAGGTCATAAATGAACATTGACTCTTGGAGTTATATCTAGTGGAAGTACCCCATGGTTTGCGGACTATGCAAATTACCATGCGGGGAATTTTATCATCAAAGGAATGACAACTCAACAAAAGAAGAAGTTTTTTAAGGACGTTAAACATTATTTTTGGGATGATCCCTATCTTTTTCGTATATGTGCGGATCAAATCATTCACGGTGTGTGCATGGGCAAGAAGGCTAATGATATCTCAAAGCTTGTATTGATGGACCCATCGGGGGCCATCTTGGTGCCAATCTAACTGCTCGGAAAGTATTTGATTGCCGGTTTCTTTGTGGCTACCATATATCGAGAATGCCATTCAGTTGATCAAATCCTTGTGATACGTGTCAAAGACAAGGCAAAATTTTACAACGAGATAAGATGCCTCAAAACGCTATCTAAGTTTGTAAAATCTTCGATGTATGGGGTATTGATTTCATGGGACCATTTCCGTCTTCACATGGGAATAAATACATCCCTGTAGCCGTTGATTATCTTTCAATAATGGGTTGTTGAAGCAAAGGCGCTCCCCATATAAATTGATGCTATGAGTTGTAGTTAAGTTTTTGATAAGTCTCTTTTTGCCCGTGCGGAAAACAAACAGAGTATTTAAGCGATCGTGGGACCATTTTTGTAATGATCTGTTAGCTAAAAAGTAATGTCTAAAGCATGGGGGTCACACATCGTATTGCTACTGCTTATCAACCTCAAAATTGGGGGCGGTAAGTGGAGGTGTCCAATCGTGGTTTAAAACGTTATTCATAGACAAGGGACGGTAGGAGAAAACCATACCTCGTGGTCCTGACAAAACTAGATGAAGCTTGTGGGGCATTTCGTACTCGCTTTACGACACCAATTGTTTGTACGCCTAACAAGTTAGTGTATGGAAAGTTTGCCTATTTTACCTATAGAGTTTGAGCTATAAAGCAGATGGGTTTGAAACATGCTAAACTCGACTTAAAATCATGGGTGATCACCTGTATAGCTTCATATTAATGAACGTAATGAGCTTTTGATCAAGCTTACGAGAATTCTTTGATTTATAATGAGAGGACGAAGAAACTTCACACTCATACGATCAAAAACAGCATTTTCATGTTGGTAATCGAGTTGTTACTATTCAAACTCTCCGTCTAAAGATGTTTGGGAAAAGGCTTAAAACTCGTTGTCAGACCTGTCACCATTACCAAAGTATTTCCATATCGGAACCATTGAGTTATCTAACCTAGATGGTCCAAAACTTTAAGGTGACATGGTCAGGTTTTGTGAAGCATATACTTCGGAGGGGCTTACACCAAAGGTAATCCAGGATCTACACACTTTCTCTAAGGACGAAATGAATTCGGGATTGATCAAGCTATGTGATCGGTTACATAATAACAAATCGCTTCGTGGGAGGCTCCCCTATGCTTATCCTTATATATTTCTTTTTCTTTCTTATTTCTATTGTAAGTGGAGAGGCTTGTACTCTTTCGATTCTTTTGTTGTTGTTTGTACTTGTGATTGTTTGCAGGAATTGACCCAAAATTTTCGGACATACTCTCGTGTTTCGGTGTTTGTGCCGTCCACTCGGAGCCTTCCTAACCATTGCCTGTGCCATAGTTTTGGGGAAAATCCGATATCATAAAGTTTTTTATCGACTAACATTTATCTTTTAGCACACTTGATAAACGGCTTTGAGATTTTTGTGATACTTTCTTCAGGCTTGAGTTATGCATTCGACCTTTTTGAGTTCTAGTATGGGGTTTTTAAGTCTTAGGCTAGGAAACATTGAGGACAATGTTTAATTTTAGTATGGGGTAGTATATCTTCGAATATTATATTACTATCTATTGCCCGTAGTTCTAACGTTACCTCTTTTTCCCACCCAAATTTTTCAAAAAAATGAAAATTTTTTTAAAATTTTCTAAAATAAAATAAGTGTTTTTGTACAATTGTTATTTTATGCTGGGGTAGAATAAGGAGTAAATTTGACCCTGATCGAGCTTTTCCTTTGATCTTGTTGAGCTCTAGCTTGTTTCCGTTAACTTTTCCGGCTTAAGCGGTTCGCGGGAAATTCTGCCGAAGGAACGTAATAATGATAGTGTAAGTTTGAGTGGGATGCTAAGCAAGGATTATTTGGAAATCTTAAGAGCTCATGTATGTAATTTGTGACTTTTTCTCCCATAAGCTCTTAACCAGATTAATATACGTGCTGTTTTTGGAGATTAAATTTAAATCAACAATTTTTATGTAATATATAGCAAAAAATTTAGTCTTAGTTCAAACTTATACTTGAATTTTTCAAAAAGAAGTCTTTTCTATAAAAAAATAATAAAAATAAATAAAATAAAATAAAATAAAATAATATATAATAATAAACATAAACTGTGGGCTGATAAAAGTTTACTTCCTCTTGCAGGCTCACAATCGATGTGGTAGTCTTCTAAAAAAAGCCCATAGTAAGAATAAAAATTCAAGACTGATAAAAGTTTGCTGCATCTTGCCGGCTCACAACCGATGTTGCCGTGAGGCCTTCTAAAGGTTGAAGGTTATAATTGCATAATGTTTAATATTAACTTTCCCCCCTTGAATTAATTAAATTGATTCTTTGTTAATTCATCAAATATGACTTTGAAATTTTGACCTATTCTATTTTTAAAGCTATGTATATACGAATAAAGACAGGGAAACTGAGGTTTTTGAAACCTTAGAATCCGTGAGTCCTGTACAGGTCTCTGTGGGGTGTCAAAGCCTGGTCACTTAGCCGCACAAGGTTAGGATGTGCCGAGTACGGAAAGTCGCTACATGGGATGATATCGCACCTTAAAATCATTATTCTCAGGTGGAACGTGAAGCATAGTATTTTGCGAAAATGTTGATACATGGTTGAAATTCAAAATAGCACAATCACTAAGATATACTAATTGTCGGGTGTGAAAAGTTCACAAGTTGCAAATATGAGTAGTGTTAGCCATCTTAAACTGATATTTAGGCGGTGATGATGTCGTTTTTAAGCTTGGTTTGGAGCAGTGAAAAGTCGGGGACGATGAATTTATCCTTTTTGGGGCATTCTCGGATCGAAATGCATCTTGTTCTATGATCCCTAACAGTTATGGAAATAACGAAAGTCAAAATATTCTAAGTTCACTTAAAAAAAATGTAAAAGTTTTGAAAAATGGGAAAATGGGGTGTTTTAAAGCTTGTGATTTCTTAACTCTCTCCACGAAATTCTTGGTTACTTTTCAAAGATTTAGTTTGGGGAGGTTTTGAGGTATTTAGTTTTAGAGCATATAATAATGCGTGAGGACACGGTAATCACTTAGTTTGGGGAATTTTGATATGTGTAAAAACACATATCATTTGTATACTAAAAATAGCCCTTAAAAGATGAAATTGTGAATAAAATGCTTGTATATTGCTTGTTTTGTCTTTGTGATTGTGTAGGTACGGATATTACAAATAACACAAGAAAACGGCCAAAACCGGACAAACACAGACACGAGAACAGAAGAGTGTACAAGAGCTGGGGATTTGATTGCTGAAAGGTCAAATGGTCAACTTAAAGTCAAACTTGGTCAACTGGTCAACCACAAGAAAACAAAATCAGAAAATTTACCAAAACAGTCCCTTAAGTATAACCATTTTACATAAAAAAAACCCCTAAGCCCTAACAACCATTATCTTTTTAAATATAAAGAGATAACGGTCGTTATCTTTCTATAATAACCCAAACAAACACCCACGGCCCAATATCATTTTAATAAAACCCAACCAAGGTCAACGACCCAAACCCCCAAGTCAAACACCTCCAACTAACGTCTAACAGTTAAAAAATGACGCGTAATCCCTTTTACTGTTCATCGTCGTTCTCGACGAGTTACCCATAAAAAACAAAGGGGTAATTGGAAAATTACAGACAGGATAGAAGACTGTCAAATACTATGTGCCATCTTCAGCTAAGGAGAAAACGTCATTCAAAGCTCCCATTGGTTGGTAAATCCCTCAGGAATGCCCGCGTATGTATTCCAAAAGATACACACCCAATGATAGATTTTACCCTTAATTTTACGCGCAAAAAAAGCACAAGTACTATAACACACAAAAATGACCATGTTGGCAATCCGTGTGCTCATCATATCAATCCGACGGACCATAAATAAGATCAAAGGATTAAGGGTTAAGATCATGGATAAGAGGAGAAGGCTAGACTCCTAGAAGCTTCACTCCAAGGCTATAAATAGAGAGAGCAAGCCTCACACACACAACATCTCCTTTTTCCCATTTTTTTAGTTATTAGTAGTTTAAGTAAATTTTCATTTTCATGTAACTTGCTCTTGTAATTTTCATTTTCAAAGTTTTGTATTTAGTTTTAAATCAATAAAATCATAGTTTACTTCGTTCACAATCGGTTTTTACCCTTTTTAAGCTTTTATATATTCAAATGCTTTTGTTCAACAGTTTCACAAGATACTCACTTATAAGGCTTCATAAGCTCTCTAAAGTCTCTAAGCTTTTGTTTTGAGCTAAGGTATTCTCATTAATCTACTTAAGACACTTCATATCTGCCTCTAATTTTATGATTAATAAGATCTTTTGGTTGCTTGGATGATAAGATTTACTCTGAATGAGCTTATTGGACTTTACTAGCATATCCTTGTGTTAAGCTAGAGCTTATTGGATAGCTTGTGAGTAAATTAACCCTTTGTTTAGCTATAGCATTTGTAAGTTCTCTTTTATCTTTGCTGTGCTTATATTTCATAGTTTAAATCTCTTTAATTTGCTATTTACTTGCTTATATTGTGATCTATAATTGCTTTATTATGTTTATTTAGTTAAGGTTGATTATTGTTTTTAGCTTTAATAGTCAAGATCATAGTTTTCTTCATATTGTCCTCATAAATCAATAAAAATCCAAAAATATTAGCATAACTAGTTAGCTTAATGATTCTGGCTTATTTGATTGTTGGTATAAGCTCATAAGGTCTGTTAATAGTTGTTTGTTATCTGGCAATCAAGTTTTATTCATTAGATTTAAATTTCATAAGCTTAAATGAATTTGAAAGAGTTTAAAGGGGTGTTTGGCATAGCAGTACTAACTGAGAGTTAGTACTGCTTGTGACTCTTTTGTTTTTTAAAACTAAATTTGTAGATCATTTGTAGGTTTGTTAGTTTGGATCCTTGGTTATGTTTGTTATGGTTTCGATTAAGTTTCATAAGATTTTCTTAGTAAATCTTTGATTCGTGACAGCATTTTGTCATATTAGTAAGTGTTTTTCTAGTTATTATTTTTGCTATATTTGCTCTTAGCTAGTATTTTTAAGTGTAGAAAGTCAGTTCATTAGGTTGCATTCTAGTTTTAAATGGTTTGGTCAATTTATATGCAAACTACACAGCGTTTTAAAAACAGACAAGTTGCTGTTTTCAATTTAATAATTCGAGGGTAATAAGTAGCTTATAGGATTTGATTAGGTTTACAAGTTGATATAGGGTAGTGGTTAATCTATTTTCAAATTTAGCGTTTTCTAAAATAAGTCATAGATATCTGTTTTTAACTAAAAAAATCCGCTTTGTTTTTTTCAAAACAAAAAATAACTAGTGTTGGGGTCTTCTTAGTGTATAAGCTGTTTTCCAACAAGACTTTTCATTAAGCTCTGATTTCAAAAATGTTTAAAAAGTTGTTTAAAGTAGTATTTTAGGTGTACTTTTTAGGGTAATAAGCCAAAAGTCCATAAGGATCCTTTAGCTTATTTAAAAGTAAGCTCAAAGGTGCCTTAAGGGGCTGTTTGGTTAACAGTTTACACCATAAGTGCTTATTCCTTTATTTTAGCTAATCTGCTTATTGTTATGGCTTTTTAGGTTTAGTTTAGCTTATTAGGTTAGTATAGGTCCAATTTAGCTTATTTGGTTATGTCATTTGCTTATTTGAGCTTATTTGCTTTCTAGTGTAAAATTTTAAGTGCTTTTAAGTTTTTTAGCTTTTCTGTCATGCTTGTTTTTCAATTGTGCTTTTTATTTCTTATGTGCTTATTTAGATATAGCTTTTAATAGGTTTAGGCTTTATATTTTAACTTTTCCTTAGCTTATTTGTTCTTAATAAAGCCCAAACAATTTTGGCATTTATGGTTTATTTGGATTTGCTTATTCTGGTCTTTACACTGCTTATTTTTGGGCTTATTTAGGTATATTAAAAAGGTTGTTTTTCAAAGTTGCTTATTTCTAAGAGTTTTAAAACGGTTATATAAAAATGAATAAATTAAAACATCGTGGGAAAAGTGGGAAGCCGGGTGAGCACAGGCTCGAACACGGTCCTCTTCCCCCTCACCAAAGTGTTTTATCCCACAAACA
Organism: Tanacetum coccineum; assembly: GCA_026074375.1. Classification (NCBI taxonomy): domain Eukaryota; kingdom Viridiplantae; phylum Streptophyta; class Magnoliopsida; order Asterales; family Asteraceae; genus Tanacetum; species Tanacetum coccineum. Next base: position 32,797 of record BQNB010060395.1, read on the forward strand.
TAACCATCATGCTACAATAGCTCATCCGTTATTACTTTGCATTATCTATCTTTTATATACGTTTTAGGCATATTAGTATAATAAGCTGTTTTAGCTTATTTCATAGCTTATTCGATAAGCTGTGTTCCCGAGCTTATTTTTCCTAGATTCCTCTTAGTTCAAGCTACTTTCTATAATTTTTTCAGAATTTTTATAATTAGTTTAGTATTTTTAAACATTTTTTATATTATAAAAACTTTAAAATTCATTAAATATATAGAAAAATAATCAAAAAAATATAATTCTTTTTTAGAAAATTTTCTTTTATCATATAGTTTCTAGGAAAATTAGTTTTGCTTCCGTAGAGTTAAAATTGCAAAATTTCAATTTTTAAAGAACGGGATTCATTTCCGTTCACGTTATTAGTATTTTTAAGCTCAATTCAACTCCGTTTTTATTCTAGTTTTCTTTAATCTTACTTTTTAGTCAATTAGAGTCTATTAAAAGTGAAAAATTCATTTTAGGTTTAATTTTGGAAATTTAGGGTTTTTAATCACCGTTTAGGGTTCCCGTTTTGCGTTTTTAGTTAAAGTTTAATTTCCCGTTATTTATAGTTAGGTATTAATTGTCCTTTATTTTGCTCACTTTTAGGATTTTTGAAAATAATATCATCTTTGAACCAATTCAAATCATTGTTCCCAAACATACAAACGTTGGTCTCAATTTCATTAAATCTTCGATGGAATACGTCCGGTATTCCACTTACGGGTAATATTGTATGATGATATTTTACTTTTTCGGAGTATTTTCCTTATCACTTTTGTCTCAAGGGTAGAGTTTGGTAATTTTCTATTCTTATATTTTTATACGGGTAGAAATCACTACATCAACTTCGTTTCACACATGGGTAATTAATTTGGTTTTATCGCTACAAGTTATAAAATATCTTTTTAGACACGAAAGCAATAATAGTGATATTCGCATGCTATTAAAGCTTTCTATAACACGAAGTAATGCATGTCGTTCATAGAATAACTTTCTATTGAGATTAACGGTAAAATTTGCAAATTTTGCGATACATAATTTTTCTTAAAATAAAGAGTAATCTGAATTTTACGGAGTGTCACAGTCTCCCCAGGTTAGAAAATTTCGTCCTGAAATCAAGACGTTGTAGGAGATTGTGGGTTCGCGAACAAGTGAGGGTATTTGCTCTTGAACTGGTCCTCACGTTTCCACCGTGATTTGGACTCTACGTGCATTCCAACGGACTTTAACGATAGGTATATGACTTTGCTTGAGTTGTTTGACCTCGCGGTCCATAATCTCTATGGGTTCTTCAACGAAATTGAGTTTGTCGATCGAGTGTATTTCCTCAGGAAATAACGAGGGTGTCATCGGACACAGTTTCTTTAAGGTGCAGACGGGAAACACAATTGTGCTCTTATACTAAGACTCCTAGGCAATTCCATTAGGTCATCTACTGGGCCAATCTTTCTATGATTAGAAAGGGTCCAATATAACGAGGGTTTAACTTTCCACGTTTCCCAAATCGAACTACACCCTTCCAGGGTGCGACCTTGAGCATAACCTTGTCTCCAACTTCAAATTCAAGGGGCCTACGCCTCTTGTCAGCGTAGCTCTTTTGTCGATCGCGCGCCGCTTGCATGCGATCTTTAATCTTAAAGATCTTCTACGTAGTCTCGTGGATAATCTCTGGTCCGGTGAGTTGCGCTTCTCCAACTTCAGCCTAACAAATAGGTGAACGAAAACTTTTACCTAAAGTGTTCGAACGGTTGAGCTTTATGCTGTGTGTGATAACTATTGTTGTACGAAAATTCTACTAAGGGTAAGTGGTTATCCCAACCATTCCCGAAATCGATTACATAGGCTCTCAGCATGTATTCTAATGTTTAGATGGTCCTTTCACTCTGACCATCGGTCTGAGGATGATAAGCAGTACTCAAGTCCAACTGCGTACCCAATGCCTTATGCAAAGATTGCCAAATTCTTGAAGTAAAATGGCTATCACAATCGGAGATAATTGATACTGGTATACCATATCTTTATACTACTTCCCTTAAGTAAAGTCTCGCCAGTTTCTCGGACATCAGTCTCCTGTATGGCAAGAAACGAGAGATTTAGTGAGGCGATCAACAATGACCCCCAATGTTATCGAATCCCTACTGCCGTTCTCGGGCAGCTTCGGTGACGAAAATCACATTGTTATTCTTCTATCCACTTCCATTCTGTGGCATCGGGTTGGTACCAGTTAAATCTGGAGTGCTTCTGGTGCGAGCGGCCTTGACCTTGGGACAAGTCAGACATTTGTAACATCATGTGGCGATGTCAGCACTTATGATTTGGACCTCCAATATAACATATTCATGTCATGGTACATCTTGTCGGATCCTGGATGAATAGAATACTTTGACTTATGCGACTCGTGCATAATCAAAGGTCTTGTGTCACCGTAACACGGTAGCCAACTTCTATTATCCAAACATAACGTTCCATCAGTGCGGGCTTCTAACTTCTTTAACATGCAGCACGAGCTTCTAACTTCTTTAGCATGCCACTGATATCTTCTGCTTTAATGTTTTCGATCTTGACTGCTTCTCTCTGAGCCTCAAGGATTCGTGACGGAAGGTCCAAGCCAATGGTCATAACCAAGGCTCTTACTCGTAATGGTTCGATCCTTTCCTTTCGACTCAAAGCATCCGCTACGACATTTGCCTTCCCCGGGTGATAACGAATTTCGCAATCGTAATCACTTAGGAGCTCTATCCATCGGCGTTGCCTCATATTGAGGTCCTTTTGGTCTAGGATATGTTGTAGACTCTTGTGGTCGGTGAACACTACACATTTTGTGCCATACAAATAGTGTCTCCAGATCTTCAGGGCGAACACTACTGCTCCTAATTCCAGATCATGAGTGGTGTAGTTCTTCTCGTGGATCTTTAGTTGTCTGGAAGCGTATGCAATAACCTTCATTCTCTGCATCAGTACCGCACCTAACCCTTTTATGGATGCATCACAGTACACCACAAAATCTTCACTGCCTTCCGGTAGTGCTAAGATAGGTGCAGCACATAGTTTCTGTTTCAATAGTTGAAAAGCTTCTTCCTGTTCTTCACCCCAATCAAACTTCTGGTTCTTCTGCGTAAGCTCAGTCATGGGCTTAGCTATTTTGTAGAATCCTTCAATGAATCTCCTATAGTAACCTGCCAGACCTAAGAACTGGAGAATCTCCGAAGGAGTAGTTGGAGATGCCCAATTCTTAACAGCCTCAATCTTAGCTGGATCTACGTGAATGCCACTGCTATCAATCACGTGACCAAGAAATTTTACCGTATTGATCCAAAATTCACACTTGGAAAATTTGGCATACAGTTCTTCCTTCTTCAGCAACTCCAGAATAGTTTTCAGGCGTCCCTCGTGTTCTTTCTTATTGCGGGAGTATATGAGAATGTCGTCGATGAACACAATCATAAACTTATCCAAGTATGGCTTGCACACAGGGTTCATGAGATCCATGAACACCGCAGGTGCGTTGGTCAAACCAAAAGGCATAACTCGGAACTCATAGTGTTCGTATCGTGTTCCGAAAGTAGTCTTGTTAATATCTTCTTCTCTAACCCTTAACTGATGATAACCTGACCTTAAGTCAATTTTCGAGTAGATGCTGGATCCTTGCAACTGATCGAATAAGTCATCGATCCTTGGTAAGGGATAACGATTTTTCACTGTAAGTTTGTTCAACTCACGGTAATCGATACACATCCGGAAAAATTCATCCTTCTTTTTGACAAACAAGATTGATGCTCCCCACGGAGAGGAACTTGGTCTTATGAAACATTTGTCAGAAACAAAAGTAAATTAAATTATAATTAAAAAAAATAAATTATTGTGTGATGGGCTAAAAGCCCAACCCCAACAACCATACCATTACCCGGGCCCAGGCTAAGGCTAAGGCTAACCCTAAATATATATCAACAATGATATGATAGATGATTTCCTTCTTCATCCTCTCGAATCCTCCTAACCGCCGCAGACGAAAATGAAGATGATGATATTTGTGAAAAGTTTGACAGGGAAAACAAACTCGTTCGAAGTTGATTCATCAGACACCATCGACGATGTTAAGGCCAAAATTCAGGGTAAAAAAGTT
>BQNB010060396.1:0-33742 GCA_026074375.1 Tanacetum coccineum
ATTGACCCCTCCAAGGGTCATCAGTGCCACCTCCTCAACAGCCTCTCTCGGGTCTATCCAAACATCTCTAATCCTATAGCTGACCTCCTCGGCTCTCTGTTATCTGATCTCGGTATCCATAGTACTGACAAACCCATAGTCTGCCCTATGACCTCCAACCGGTCTAGTGGCAGCTATAACTAAACTCTCTCCAATCTTGTACCTAGGACCAAGGTCAGTACCCAACCTCTTCCGAGGTGGTAGTGTAATCTCGGGCCTGTCTGTCCTGTGGTCAGAAGATAGTAACTGCAAAGGTGGTGATGAAGTAGGTAGTGGTAATGGATGAGAAGTAGATGGTGTCTCGGCTCTTAGTCGGATCATAGTAGCCCGATAGCCCAATAAATGAATAGGACTAGCAGGTGGTGATGCTGGAAATGGGGGAGATGGTATATGTGGTAAAGGAGATGATAGTGAGTAAGTGGTGATTGTGGTGGGGTGGTTAAGGCAAGAAGTCTCTCGACCTCTTCCCTAGGAGGAAGTGATATGGATGGCTCATCCCGGATAGATATCCTGGCAGTCATACGGTGTACAGGTGGGACAGAGTCGGCCGGAGCTGGGTGCTCCTCCTCCTCCTCCTCATCCTCGTCCTCGTCCTCATCATCATCATCATCATCATCATCATCCCTATCAGCAGGGTAATCAGCTGGATCCTCCTCGGGATCCTCATCGTCCTCCTCCGGCTCCTCCTCCGGATCGGACTCAGGAACATATCCTGGTGGATCTGCAGTGGGTGAGGCAGCAGCAGGTAGTGGCTGCTCCTCGGCCGGGAGTATCTCATCCTCCTGTGGTATGTACTCAGGGTACATCGGCTCAGGAACAAAGTCCAGTGGGGGAGGTGACTGCGGCTCCTCGGGGCCAGGTATGTAGTCAGGCGATGGTGGAACCTCGGGGCCAGGTATGTAGTCAGGCGATGGTGGAACCTGATAAGCAGCCATTATGTAAGCATATGGGTCCTCTGGCATAATGGGTGGTCCATCGACTCCTGGTGAACCAATGTCTGAATCGTCCTCAACTGGAATGGATACTGATGTGTATGTAACTGTAGAATGCTCAGAATCTGACATGATAATATCTGAAATCAAAATTAGCTTATATAAGTATGCTAATATAAGACTCTTATCCTTATATACGTAATATCTTATAAATACGTATATCAATCATGAATGCATCTAGTTCAACCAACTAATGCACAATTAGTGTATGTATGTCCCGTGAAAACCCCTTTGTATGAATGCAATGTTTGAAAAACGGTTATAGTCCAGCAAAAACATTTGACCTGGTTCTCTATAACCTTGGCTCTTGATACCAATCTGTAACACCCCTAAATTGGGTCGCAGCAGAATAAGGGTCCGGGGCGTGTTACTTCTCAGATCAATAACACAAGATAATATAAGAACGACCAAAAAGTCGTTTAAAACTGATACATTGGATTTAATAAAGTATGTGTTACAAAAGCCCGAAGCTTTACTTGTTTACTTGTTATTATTACAAAGATTTCCAGCCCATAACAGATATACAAAATGTAATTACGTTTTCCTAAGCTCATGACACCGAAGCTCGACATAAATGAATACAATATATAAATATTGCCTACATTGCCCGTGATGATGTTCAACCCGTAACATCCAAAATCCGACATGATATACGTTCATTTCCAGTGATAGCTAGTCACCCGAACAGGGAGGTCAATCCCAAATAGATCTATCTATAATCATTCACGCTCACATTCCAGTAATTGACAGTTCATGATTCATGGGCATAGTGGGTTATCGCTACTTAGGCAAAACGTAATCATGATAAAAATGTACACTTGCGTCCAATTAATAAAATATGCATATGTTTCTCACCCTAAAAACTTATAAATTAATAATTGTAAAACATGGGGCTATGAACTCACCTTGAGTGAGTAAATTGATAATAAAATATCACAAATAAAAATGCGTCACGCTAACGCCTGAATGCAACCTAGTTAATATAGGTAGAATTAGTATTCAAGTACGTTGTCTAACATCTACCATATATAATCCTATATAGTTATCATCGTGCTATCGTTCGGTCTATCATAATAAAAGAAGAGGTCATGACATGACGTACGAGGAGTTAGGACACTTTAAATCGTAAATCCAACAACTCATCAATACGCCATCCGAAGAGGCCTCATTATGAAAACCCTTAGTAATATAACACTTTGATAACTAATAACACATATATATCTATATAGCTATATCACCATCTATTCGTTTAAGTGAAATCGTATTATAAAGTAAAAACATTTATAATTACGCCTTTAGCAAAAATGACATAACTTTGTCATTTTAAGTCCGTTTCTCGTGTTTCTTACGCCCACGCTTTCATATTAAGATGAGTGATCATAAAATCACATTTTTAGGTTTTTGCGATTCTGTGATGAATAGTGTTTTTACTGTTCATAACAGCTATAAAATCGTTTTTATACTTTTAATTAACGTAAAACCCGTTTTAGTCGTATCTTATTCGTTATAGCTCCGTTTTTAGCGATTCTTTCGAACACGTTCTCGTAATTGAAAGTTTTATCATATTATTGATGTTTACAAAGTATAAGTTACTGCCATGAATAGTAATTTTTATAAAATTTGTTTTATAAAGTATTTAGCGTCGTAAACTCGTAACTAGTGTATCTTCTTCGTTATTAATCCATTTTTCGAGTTTCTTATCATTTTGGAATCATTATGAGATGTAATATCTTTGTAAAACCTAATATGGCTACTTCCAAATTCGAACCAAAACAGAAAGTTTGAAGTTTTGTGATTACGGCATGTTTTAAGCTTAATTTTTGTACCATTAAGCTTCAACACCTTATTACAACTACTTTACAACATTTATATCTTATGTCTTACATATATAAAGTCCATTAGTTCATATTTTATCCATGGTTCAAGACAACAAGTCCTCTAACCTCACTTTTAATCACAACTTTATAAAAGAAACCCTAATTTGTACATATTCATTTTTATACTTAACCAAGTGTGTACAAGAGTTATAATTCCATTATAACATCATAATATCATCCATATAACATGTAAATAAGTTCATAAAATATTGATCATAAGTAAAAATCCCTTTCATATATTCAAAAGTATCCTAAATGGTGATTTAGCTAAATAGAGCATATGAACACATAAAATCTTAGTTATGAAATGATTAAGCTTTTAAATAACCTTGTGTGGAGGAGTAGAGAAACGAATAACAATCACACCCTTGTGATGAACAACCTTGGCTTGAAAATATAAAGTGAAAACCCTAATTTCAACCAAAACCCTAATCTTGTAATATCTTGTTAAAACCTCTTCAAAGCTTAACCAACCCTTCAATTCTTCTTATAATACCTTAAGAATGATGTATAAACACTAATATGGTGAAAGAAAATCAAGCTATGGATTGTGTATGTTTGTGGTTTGATGACGTGGGTTTTGTAAGAGAGAAAAGGAGAGATTTTCTTGTTTACACTTTGTAAATGAACATCTATGTGTTACTTGCTAGCTTATATAATGAAAATATCTAATCTAACCTAACCATGGTCACTTACTAACTCATGTGTAAGAGCCCATAGGGGAGGGAGTGGGTTCTTACAAGAGTTGGAAGGTGTAAGTGATTGGTTCCCTAGATATTTATAATATCTAGATATTTAGGGCAAGTGTCTTGCAAACAAGATAATACTTGGTCTTATCTCCTAAAATTTGGCCACATACACATAAATAAGATGATATTTTTATTATTTTTTGTATTGGGTATAATCTTGGGTATTCGTTTAAGCGTTGTTATGTTTTGGTGCTTCCGGGAATGCCGAAACGCATTTTATCGTGAAACGTAAGCATTTTACGTAACCAATAAAAATAAGATGAACAAAGTTGATAATTATCCTCATAATAATCATTTAACACTTGCTTGATGTAAAAGTTTAATCGTTTAATGCCCGTTTATATTGAATGATCATTTTTAGTTTACGCGATTTAGCTTAACGATTACGATTTAAAAGCAAACGCGTAAAACCTTAAAAATAAATTGTGAATTACATAATGTCGTACAATGACCTAAAACACGAGGTGTTATAGTCTTCCCCGTTAAATGAGCCTTGTCCTCAAGGCTTATAACACGGCACTTGACGACGGTGCGGTCTTGGTGAAAAGGTGTGGATATTTCTTCTTGAATTGATCTTCACGTTCCCATGTAAACTCAGGACCTCGCCTAGAGTTCCATCAAACCTTGAAAATTGGGACACAGCTTCGCCTCAATTGTTTGACTTCGCGATCCATGATTTCTTCAGGCTCTTCAACGAAATGGAGCTTGTCATCCACTTAGAGTCCTTCCAACGGAACGACTAATGGATCGTCAGAATAACATTTCTTCAAGTTAAATACATGAAACATATTGTGGACCCTGATCAGCTCTTGAGGAAGCTCAAGCTTGTAAGCAACGGCTCCAACCTTTTTCAATACCTTGAAAGGTCCAATATATTTGGGGTTTAACTTCCCCCGTTTGCCAAAACGTACGACCCCTTTCCAAGGCGAAACCTTAAGCATAACTTTATCCTCAATTTGAAACTCCATCGGTTTACGCTTTAAGTCGGCGTAGCTCTTTTGTCGATCGCGAGCGGTTTGAATTCTTTGTTTAATCTGGATGATCCTCTCTGTTGTTTCTTTTACTAATTCTAGACCAGTGAGTTGAATTTGTCCAACCTCAGCCCAACACACGGGTGAACGACACTTTCGACCATAAAGTGCTTTAAACGGTGCAGCCTTAATGCTAGCATGATAACTGTTATTGTATGAAAACTCGACTAATGGCAAATGTTTAACCCAACCATTTCTAAAGTCGATTACGTAATCACATAGCATATCCTCGAGAGTTTGGATGGTTCTCTCGCTTTGTTCATCGGTTTGCGGATGATATGCAGTACTCATATCCAAACTGGTACCCAAAGCCTTCTAAAGTGACTTCCAGAAATTTGATGCGAACCGAGGGTCACTATCATAGATAATTAAAACAGGTATTCCATGCTTCGTGACTACCTCCTTTAGGTACATTCTTGCTAGTTTATCCATAGGATCCGTTTCCCTCATTGGCATAAAAATGGCAGACTTTGTAAGTCGGTCAACGATCACCTAAATAGTGTCATAACCCTGTAACGACTTAGGAAGCTTCGTGACAAAATCCATCATGATGTTGTCCCACTTCCATTGAGGTATCTCGGGTTGTACTAACAAACCCGATGGTCTCTGATGTTCGGCCTTGACCTTAGTACAGGTCAAACATTTGCTAACATAGGTGGCGATGTTGGCTTTCATATTGGGTCACCAATATAGTTTCTTTATATCCTGCTTGAGGGGTAAAGAAAGATTGTCGGCGATGTTATCTTCAGACACAACCTTTTCGATGGAGATGTTTCCTTTTGGACATTGTCCCGAAGGAAATGGTGACGTATCTCAGGTTGTGTTTTCATGACACATAATAATAATAATAATAATAATAATAATAATAATAATAATATTATAAAAATAAAGAAAACAAACGAGAGAAAAAGACTGACGAGCTTGACAATGTCAAGATGGATTGTGGTCTTCTCGAGTATTGTGAATGTTTATAAAACATTCATATACCGAGGTATAAGGTTATCTTAAAGGTGGTAGCGAAAATAGTAGAGGAAAGAGATTAGCCATCTCTATGGTTGTAGAGGCGTGGTTGAGTGAGAAGGAAGAGGTGTGATCGAAAGATAAAGAGTGTTTTCATCAAAGAGAAAGAATGTTTTCTTCAAAGAGAAAGAATGTTTTCGTCAAAGAGAAAGAATGTTTCGTAGAAGAGAAAGAATGTTTTCGTCAAAAAGAAAGAATGTTTTCGTCAAAGAGAAAGAATGTTTCGTCGAAGAGATAGAGTGTTTTCGTCGAAGAGAAAGAATATTTCGTCGAAGAGAAAGAATGCTTTCATCGAAGAGAAAGAATGTTTTCGTCGAATAGAAAGAAGAGCGTTTTAACTTATGTTGTTAAACGGCTTGAATAGGAATTTTCGGATATGACCTTTAACATTTGCGATTGCAAGTTAAAGATACTTGAATATTTCAGATGAAATATTCAAGTTGTCAAACCTACTGAGGAAGCAGTTAGATTAGTATCTAACCTTTTCTTGACGAAAGAGTGGATGATTTGGAAGAAAGGGAGATGATGATTAAGGGAAGGTGTGAATGAAGACTCAAGGAGATTTAAGACCATTCTACGACTCTTTTGACTTTTTAGATTTGTGACGCGGATGCGAAGGAAAATATTATAGTGTGAGAATATATATATATATATATATATATATATATATATATATATATATATATACCTAGATGCATAAGATATATAGATATAATCATGCAAGTTTATCTAAGCATGCATCAACACAATAATCAACAAGATTAATGTGTAAGACTATATGACATTTAAATATTAATTATCATACATTAAACTAACATAGTGTAGGTGCACAATTAACACGTAAGTTATGTAAAATGACGCATACAGAATGTGATAATTTTAAATGCAATCATCATGTAAAACATGTTAGCATTTAGCACTTAGGAGCATGTGTTATTTAGATAAACTAAGGAATATTTTATCTAAATTGCTAGAAAAAGGCAAACGCTTTTACAACAGACATGCATTCAATAGTTAAGCAAATAAACATTGAGCATTAAGATAAACATGAAAGCATATAATTGCATTACATGAGAGCACGTTATCATCGTGAAACTTTCAAAAGCACAATGAGAGTATGCAAGATTCCTGAGATTGACTAAGAAGAAACCTAATATCTACTGCTTATGTGCCCTCCTAATGAGATACAAAGATTTATTCGTATGTAGATATCATTAGGCAAATTAAAGGAGTCATTTATGTCAAATTAGAGAATAGAATATGAGACTATCAACTATTGTTGGCCATTTAGGCATAAACACGACCATTGTTTAGCGCAGTTAGTACCACGAACCCAACTTCACTCATGGAAGCATATTATAACATTAGGTCAAATTGAATTTCCTAGTGCTAGAGGATTCGTCTAGTAATGTCATTCTCATGTTAGACAAAATAGAATTCCTATATTTGCCTAATGAAGTGTAGCAAAGATAAAATTTGTATTATCTTTTCATAAAGGGCCTAACATGACTCAACTAACATGCTTTAATTCTAGTTCACATAATCCTAATCAAGATGTGTGGAATTCTACGATTGAATGAGAGAGAAAGCAAATTGTTGTAGGTATAAAAAAAATGAGTCCCTCTAGGACCCTAGAGTAGCTAAAGATGACAATGTGTAAATGCTCATATAATGAGTGGTGTTATAAAGAATACACCTTTGCATGTCTTTTATAAAGAAATATCAATTATGTTATTTACCTTAATAGATGTTGGTATGAATGTTTCTTTGTAAAATACTAATGATTTACAAAGAGATTTACATGTATGTTGGAACCTTTTAAAAAGTGAGTAATAAGATGGAAGATGTTTAAATCTAAATGCCATAAAGAGCGGATATTTACCCAAACTAAAGATAATTCTATAGACAAAGATCCATCGATCCTGGAGGTGTCCAAATTTGAAGAAGGATCACTTTCATATTGTTTGGGATAAAAAAAAAAAGAAAAAAAGATGTGTGTGACATTAGGTTATTAGGAGAATCTTATATGATTATGAGAGTTCTTAATTTGAGGTTTTCGTCGTGAATAACATCTAAAGTCTTTGGCTCAATCAAGTTGATAGTACTTATGAGTTTCGCTGATGGAAATTTATAAAACGTCAATCCTACTCAGAGTGTATTAAGTTTAGTCAGTGTATAATTTGTACCAATAGCTAATAACACAACATTAGAGAACACTTAGAGCTCAATGAGACATCTCCATTGCAAGTGTTGATTGCAATTTAATGACTAATCTTGTTGTCTATAATCGACTTCGTTATTTTCATGTAAAAACTGACGGATGTTAAACATGTATGAATCGGAAAAATAACTATGTAATTTGATTGATATTTTCGTGATCTAGAAAAATCCTAGCTCGATTTCATGTTCGTATTCCAAATTGTAATTAGATTGAATGATGAGATTGATTATCGTTTAAATAATAATCATCTTCATATTCAAAATCCTCTTACGATTACTTATTAAAAGAAAGCACGATAATGGTTTGTAGAATATGTTCAATTATTCCTAATCCTAACCTTAGATGGTTAAAGGGTTCTCATTTGGTGAGGAAGAAATATTATGCTTATTTGGTAAAGTAAGAGAGAGTTTTGAATAAGAAGATAGTTTGAGCGTTTTGAGTTGTGGCTTTTGGAATTGTTGAGGCAAAGTTAGCATAAGTTGTTGGCCTTGCTCATGTATGGCTTTACGAAACTATAACTTTACCAAATGCATTGGGCACGGTAAATTACTTGAGTATTTCGGGATGACATATTCAAGTCGTCAATCCTACATCATTGTGTAATTTTAGTGCATATACTTCCAAATATTTAGAAGCACAACAATTTGGCAAGAGACTCAATATGACATCATCTACACAAGTGTGAGTTAATGATCTATGCATATCTTATCATCTTGGAGAAGGGATGGTCGTATATTTTCATATCAATCGAGTGTGATTGAGTATGTAAGTTTAAGATAATATCTCTTGTTATATTTTGATATAATCTTAAAGCTAGACAAATAAGAATCCGATTTCTTGTCCATACTCGAAAACTTGTCAATTAGATTCGACAATAATATCACTCATAATTTGAATAATGAATCAATATATATTCAAAATCTTTCTTGACCCTCACGAACACTCTTTTTAAAAGAAAGCAAATACAGATTTTCATAGTGTGTTCCAATAATTCTAAGACTAGTTGTGAGGTGAGGTTATGAATAATGACAAGTTAATTTTTTACTTCAAGATTGTCATATATTTTGCTTGTGTGAAAAACTATTTGTTGATATGTATATTAATTAAAGTTTTAGTCATTTATGAGTAATTAAATGATTTATCTTAACCATTTTTAGTACAACACCATCTTTTGTAAAATACTTATACGTTTTATAAAAGAATATGAATTATGTGTGTATGTTAAGAACAAATGGCAATGCACAAGTACAAAGTTTAAAAAAATAATATTTTCATTTACCTTAATTACCAATATAATTAATACAATCTTTATTTTGTTTAAAACCAACCGCGAGGTCAAACAACGCAAGAAGATAAAACAACTTATAGACATTATAGTTGGAAGAGAGAATAAATGTGTTTGTATAAAACCATTAAATGAGTTGGAAATATTTAGTGACGTGTTTTAATAAATGATCTTAGGACATTTATTTTTTCACACACTTGACAAACTATTGGATTCTCATTCCTAAATGGGTTACTACACTCAAAATGATCTACAATATGTTTATGTAACACTTGTAAATATAGTGATCTATGCCTATATTCAATGCACGAACAATTTTGCAACTTAACGCAAGACATCTACATAATTCCTATTAGACATAATCCGAAAAACTAGCAACATACAAATAGCATACATGACACATGTGTTTAGATATATAATTAGCTCAATTGAAAATAGTAATGATTACTTATTAATATCTATTAACCAAGTTGAAACAAAAATAAACACACATAATCATCCAGCATACACATAAAGATATTCGTCGTTGTTTTGTGTATTAGATATAACAATGTATACTTAGCTTTATTTGATTTGAAAATAAAATAGTTCCTCCTCATTTCAAAAATAAATTAAGATCAATATTTTGAAATGACAAATACACTATTTTTCAAAGATATATCAAATAGAAATGTCCGACTCAAAAGAAAATGTAAAATACAAGTTTTACGTTAAAATGGAACTCAACGTTTTGACCACTATGTAGTATTTTGCATTTCTGACATATTTAAGTTTAGAATGAAGACTTGGAAGTATTTTTAAATGAAAGTAGATTCAATTATCTTCGAAATGGCGGGTGGCACGACTTCTACGGACTTACGGTTAATTTTATATGATTTTTCGAAGTCTGTCAAATTCTACTGAAATAGACAGACGGCCCCTATAAAGGTGACGGCCCCCAGATATATTTGGGGGCCGCCCGAACATTTATGGGACCGCCACCAGTGACCCCAAAACACGTTTTTTGTTCAAAATTATTTTGTAACTTAACTGTAGAACATAGGACTTTAAAAAGTTGTTCCAGCACATAAATTTCGTGTTTTAGACATCATTTCTACTCTTACGACTTAGACAAACATAGGTTGACACTTCCAAGTTCTTTTGAGAAAATTTTCCTTCAAGCTAGTATACGAAGTATATTTAATAACAAAACTAGTACGAATCAAACAACAAAACACTTTTCATATGTAATCCCCCTTCATGGGTAATTTGATACATGGATCGTACTCTATTTTAAAAACCATTTGTTTTGAAAACTAGAGCGATGTGGCTCTGATACCAATTGTAGAAACCGTAAAGGGGGGTGAATACGTTTCCATTATAAAACTTTAGATTAGTCAATACAAAAATTACATCACTCTCTACTGGCGGTCCCATAAATATAAGGGGGCCGCCTAGTACATCAGGGGGCCGCCCGATTTATAGGACCGCCTCCAGAAGAGGTTTTTCGGACTAGATCTTTTGTATCAAATCACCAATTAAGTTTGACGCAATATGAGAAGTGTCGATAATAGATTTACAATAACTAGTGCATCTTCTATCAATATTTCCACACTCACAATGTTTACTACAAAGAGCTACACAACCATGGCTAACACAACATACACAACACTTCACACAATCATAAGCACAATGCAAGTGTAAAAGTAAAGCAATAAATGTAAAGACATAAGTAAAGAGAAAGGTAAAAGAAAATGCAAACCGACACGGTGATTTATAGTGGTTCGGTCACGAAGCTCCTCTTCGCCCTACTCCACTCCCCGAGTATCCAACTCGAGAGTTACTTCACTAATCAACAAGCTCCCTTTCGGCGGAGAAAACCTTATAACGTTGCTTACATTATTTTCCGACACTAAGCTAGATGTCGAGTTCTTCTTCGGGTATAACCAAACCCGTTATGTTTTATGGCCCAACATAACAAACCTTGTGTTTTATGGCCTAAACACATAAACCGCGTCGCTTACAATATTTTCCGACACTAAGCTAAGTGTCGAGTCCTAATCTTAGCTAGAACCAATCTACCACTTCACCAATGTATTTTAAGGCCTAAAATACTAACCAACCCACAATCAACCCATCCAAATATATACATCATTTGGATCTACACACTATTAAAGATTGGAAGACATGGACTCGATCTATATGTAACAAATGTTACAAATGGACTAACTAGACTACATAACTTCGGATCTTGAAGATGACCGAAGTTCTTCTTTTGCACTTGAAGAAAGGAGGAAAGGATAGAAGATTGATCACATTTAAACAAGATTAACCAAGTTGAATAATCAAAGATTTAGTGAGATCTAGAGAGAGAAAGAACTGAAAGAAAATCATGCAAAAGGGTTGTGAAAATAGTTGGAGGTGACCCACTATTTATAGGAGCTAAAAAATAGCCTGTCAGGAAACGGCGGTCCCAGATATATAAGGGGGCCGCCAAATAATTAAGGAGGCCGCCGACCAAATTAAGGGACCACCCCGACAGACGCTCCTGTTTTTGTCTTTTTGTGGTGACAAACTTGTCTGTTGAAAGTGACACTTATTTAAATGACCAGATTTTGAAATTCAAAATAATTACCAAATAAAACATTTCTTTATAATTCAAAAATAATTTGTCTAAATAGTTTTTGAGAAATAGTTTTGTTGTATTTATAAAAATATAAAGTTTAAGACAAAAACTTATTTCTTTGATCATCCTACAAGTTTAATATTGTTTGTACATACCTTATGTGATTTACGTCGGGTGTAAACCAATGTCCGTCTTGATGCATACTTGAGACGTCGAGAGATGTTGATACGTGTATGCATTGATGATTTGTGATTATGAGTAACTTGCGCACTTTACGTTACGTGTTACAAGTTACATGTTTGTCATCATCAAAACATAAAGAGATCGTGTAGATTAAATATCATAATATTTGCACTAACATTGTGGTAAAATAACTTTTGTGTCAAGTGCTTATTTGGGCTTATTGCGAATCGTGGTTTAAAAATAAGCTAGTTAGGGCTTATTTTATGGTTTGGGCTTGTTTGGTTGGTTTCGGCCCAACCAAGATTGAGGTATTGGGCTCGGCCCAATACCCATTCGGCTTATTGGTTGTGGCTTATTGGTTTTGTCTTATTTGGGTTCGGCTTTTTATGTTTTGGCTTATAATAGTTTCAGCTTATTTTATTTTGCTTATTTGGTTCGACCTATTTTGGTTTGGCTTATTGGTGGGCTTTGGCTTATAATTGATTTTGGTTTATATTGTTTCGGCTTGTTATTGGCTTATAGTTTATAATGGTTTTTAAACTTATATTTTGGACTTATATTTTGGCTTCTGGCTTAAAATAATAAAACGGATTATGGAAACTTAGAAAATACGTTTTGGGCTTCTATTGGGCCTTAAGGCCCAATAAGCGAAAACTAGTGGTTTTATACGTTTAAATTGGGTTTTTTAAATTGAAACATGTTCGTGTTAGTGTTGAAAGTCGTTGGAGGAAAATACGTTTTGTTAAGGTATTTTGAGATATAGAATTTGGCGTTTGGTCGGAAGGTGGCAAGAATTGGGAAAATGTTTGGATTTGAGGATTTAGAAAAGTGTTTAGAATTGAGATTTTAAAATCTTAGAAATGTTGTATAAACGAGCACGTCATGCCAAAATTTTATAAAAATCCCACACTTAGAAAATATTGTGAAAACTTATTTTGTGTCGATACGCCATATTCAAGAGTTGAAAGGAAAAAGTCTGGCTAATTGTATTGAATCTGTGCATATGCTAAAAGTGATTTCCTCAGTAGGGTATAAATTAGATTTAGAATCAGTCTCCTCAACGCTTAAGAATAATAGGAAAGCACATGTAGACTACATTAGGGACACTAAGAAAATGCTAACACTCTCCGTCTGATTTAGTCTAGAACAAGCTAGGAACCTCAAATCCGCTGGATATTGCCTGGGAGCCTTATGCTTGTATGTACACGAAACAAATTCAGAAGTTGTTAGTATATGTTAGTGATACATGTCCCAGTTCCCCATCTAGAAGTGAGAAGTTGGTTTGTGTCACACCAATGAACAAAGCTAGGAAAGTCACTTTTGCAAAGACTAGTACACATCTGAAAATAACTATAGAAGAAAATCAAGTAGAATCACAAGGACTCAAGACCACTAGCAAACCTTTAGTGCCTTCTACAAGTGTAAAAAGTTCTACTAATGCTAGTGGATCAATCCCTAAAAGTACTACAAAGAACACTAGGATCCTGCAAACATCAATTAGCAACCAGAAATATCAAAGAGTAGAAGCCCACACTAGAAATGTTAAGTCTAGTCTGGATAAAGGAAATAGTATGTCTAAATCTGTGTGCTCTACATGCAATAAAATGCCTTATTTGATTGCAATCATGTTCTGTTTAAGGTGAATATTTTATTTGATATTTGTGAATGCACGTGCTATAGTAAAATTGTTAAGAGCATTAAACATAAAGAAGGGAAACCTACTGGTAAAATGTTTTAAAATGCTAGGTTATAAATGGGTACCAGACATGAAAGGACTTTGCGACTTAGTTGGTAATAAGTGTCCTGTCTAACTAGATTCACTTACACTAATATATTACCTCCTAGGAATACTGTTTTTTTAAGAATCATCCATTAATGAAGAACATAAAACCAAGTAGTGCATCTCAATGGAGACCTAGAGAAACAAAACATGTGTGTTCGAGTAGTGAACCTAGGATTGTAGAAGCTAGGACTACTAACCACTTAGAACCCAACAAAAATAGGGGATCCAATGTTTCTATTTCTCCATGCTCTTCTAGTGTCCAATGCATGTCATACAAATCGTACCTTTGTACTTGGATTCGGGTTGTTCTCAACATCTAATCAAAGACAGATATGGCTTTTGAACAAAGCAATTCAAAACCCGGGCTTCAAATTTTAAATGATGTTTGAACAAAACGGTTCAATCCTCGATCCTTATTTTCAAATGACATCTGTTCACATCAGTTCAGGCCTCGCTCTTCAATGACATATGGCGTCTGCTGACAACACTTCAGGCCTCGCTCCTCATAGAAAATAAATGTGTACGCTTCAGTGCGCTTTATCTTCAAAAGAAGAGAAATATTCTTATTTACGAGCAATCTTATCAACAACTTTTATAAATTCTCATGCTTGTTCAGTCAACAAGTGGATCAACGTACATTAGCTTGTATTTTAATTCACTTGTTCATAAAAAAATGGCAACAACATATGCAATTTTTAAGGGGGAGAAAAGTGAATAATATGAGATCAATATGGTTTAACTCGGATAAGATCTTTTCAATATAAGTGTGCTTCCGTCCTCAAATGGTCATATGGCCAATGACTTCTGAACAACACGATTCAGGACTCGGACTTCATCAATTGATTCCTGGATACATCAGTTCAGGACTCGTGCAAAACCTAGCTTCTCCAACACCTTATGTTCCACCATCCAAGAAAGACTCTGAGATCCTGTTTCAACTATTGATTGATGAGTACTTCAATTGTCTACCACGTGCTGTTTCTCCAGATCCAGTATCTGTTGCTTCTCCAAGAGATGTTGATCAAGCCGGTTCACCTTCGTCAAACTACCATTGATTAAGATGTACCATCTACTAGTACTTCACCAACAAATCAGGAAATTCAATCTGAAGTCGTTCATCAACGTGTTGAAGAACAAATTCATAGAAATCAAAATGCATAATTTGATAATGCACCCCTCCTTCATAATCTTTCTTCAGACCTGAGTTCTGAAGAAACAACTTTACAAGGGGTCATTTCATCAAATTTGCATCATCTTAACCAATCGTTTGATACTCTCACTAAGTTGACAAAGGATCACCCATTGGAGAATGTTATTGACGATCCTTCTCAACCGGTTTCGACTACAAGAACATGCCATTTGGTGCTACTTTGACGCAAATGACAATCCGATTCCATTCGGTGGGAAACGGTCAGGTTGAGACATACTATCTCAAAGGAAGAATAATGGTGGTAATTCTTCATGTATCCTATGTAAATAATTAAATCTAAAAACACAAAAAGATTTAAAATTTTATAAAAACAAAATACAAAAATATAAAATCAGAAAAACAAAATACAAAATTATAAAATTTCAAAAATTACAAAAATATGTTTTCATGACGTGTCTTCTGAAAATTGATAATATTTACGACTTTAGAAATGTCATTTAACAATGACACGGAGTTATAAATAAAGTTCGAGCAGAAGTTGTAAAGTGTTTTCAAAACATGTCATATGGCTTACAATTATTTCAGATTGTAACCTGCTTTTCATTTTAAAGGAAAGTTTATCGACAAAAAACAACTTTTCCTCACAACGGGAAATTAATTTTTCTCGGGTATGAATTACTTCATATTCCTACAATGGCTTGTGTATACTTTGCTACACAACCCGTGCTTGCTTAAAATAAGCGTACGTGTCAGTGCATTTATTTGTTAAAATAAGAGAAATCTTATTTTAGGAAGAATAAAAAACATAATCAGTGTTCTCAAGAATTTGAAAACAAAAAGGGGTCAAAAGATATTTTTATCACTCAAACAACAACTACAGCTTTTTAAATAGAAAACGGCTCATTGTTTGAGGGGGAGAAAAAGAACTAATAAATAATCTTTTAAAATAATCTTTCAAATCTAGTCATGGAAATTATACGAAAAAAAGTTTTAACTTAACGGATAATAATTTGAGGGGGAGCTAATTTATTTTAGCTCCAAGGGCTTAAGTTTTTATAAGTTAATAACTTTAGGTGTTTAAATATAATCTCAACGATTGTGACTTAGGATTATAACTACATACGATCAACTTTTGCCAACACCATAAGTTCTAAAAGGCTTAGGATTGTTTGGAAATAATTACGTAGTTTTAGGAATACAGAAAAGGAAGATATGTTTCTGATTACACCAATAGTTCCCCAACCGGTTAATCACTAAATTTAATCTCGGAGAAGTAGTAAAGTTTGATAAAAGAGGTTCACATAGGTATGATGATTCCTTTAGATAGTCAGTTTTTCTGCATAAAGACGTGCGTACATTCGGGACTTAGTTGTCTCTAGCGTTTTCATTTCGGCCACTTAGAGGGAATAATTGTCGACATTCTAGACTTAGCTGACTTTGATGTTACAATTAACATCATTCTATTCTGAAGAACTCTCTGTATCTACTCATCAAAGGATTCCGGGTTCGAGGAGAAACTACAAAAGCTTTTAAGAGGAGAATGACGAGACTGGCCACATATTGCTGATTCAGAAAGAGTGACAATTCGCTCTCGGTTTTGTAAGTTTTAGGTCATGTGTCATAAATCATCTTGTATACATGTAGTGCAACTTCATAAATATTTAGTGTTCGAGTATAATTTTTCAAGAATTTTTCAATAAATTCAAAATCTTTCAAAATTGTGTACTCAACACTATATCAGGTCTTTAGTAATTGAGGGGGAGCTTAAGAAAATGTTCCATCAAAATCATGCTATAAGAATCTTCTCCCATGTGTTTTTAAATCTCAAATAGCCATTTTATTCTATTGTGTTCAAAAACATCATATGGTATGCTATTTTTGAGGGGGAGAAAAATAGACTAAAATGTAATATATGTGATCATATTTGACTCAAGTGGAGCTCATCCCGCGTATATGCTAAATGTTTTTGAGTATCGATGCACATATGCAGGGGGGTCATTTCTGAAAAGTAAAAACTATCGAGGTACAAATGTTTTGATAAATATATCACAAGTACCTTGATTGAGTTGTTCTAAAATGGTTTTAAGGCAATGAGAACAATACCCAAAGACAGACTATGTACTTACTTTTATCGAAGTTACAAGGTAGTTAAGTATAGGTATTTGTTCCCATGATCCAGTCAGAACCGGAGGGATCTACCCAGTGATATTCTATTAGATAGAGTAGAAGTCCTTAGGTATGATACAAAAAGAGTAAAGTGAGATAAGGGAATAATGCGGACTAAGACAGAGCTAAAACTATAACAAACCTAACAAGGTGTTAGTGATGAAGTCTTGGTAAGCATTGAAGGGGTTAAAGAATGAAAAAGAAATGTAAGGACAAAGGGTGTAAATAAAGAAGCCCTCTATACACTTAGGCAGAAACTAGGTCAATACATATGCTATCAGAAACACTAAGTTGTTGCCTGGTATTAAAGATAGACATCATGGACCCAGTGATGCAAAGCACAACCCTCCCTAGCCACTCAAGGTCTCTCAAAAGTCACTTGTTTCATTTCTCACAGAGATTACACACATTTTTATCAACTCTCTCACTCCGAGTTAGTTGGTATTGAAAAGGTGGCAGTCTGCTCCAGCCTCTGATTACTAAAACCAAAGTGCACTATTGAGTCTAGAGTCAAAAGAGATCAAAATAAATCTCAAAGGACACAATTCAAAAATACACATGTTGATTCATACACTATGAACACATGTGAGATATTAAGAGTCCTTCGCATTATCCTTGTGATATTGCAAGAACATCAAAGTGATACCTCATAGTATTCACAGTGACGATGGAAATCCTACTAGTGCCAACATCAAACAAGCACTGTGGCAGGTGACTTGTGCGAGTCTATATGAATCAAACTTGTGACAACTGAATATCAATATCAGTTCAGTATATGAATTGACAGATGAATTTGAAAAGATAAAACTGTTTGGCGTGTTAGAAAACTCTTTACTCATTAACACGTCAACTAATTTTCGTAAATTAATTTTCAATCTTATGTCCATGGGCAGCCTCACAAGGGTATCTGGACATAGGAAAGTTGAACACGAATTGATGACTCAATCGGGAAGATAGTAAGTTACCGATTCACTCTTACCGTGTTGTCTGCTTTGAGACGCTTCGGTAACGACAATGGCTAGTGCAGCTGCGAAACCCTGTCAAATAGATTGTTTTGAATTATACCTGATCACAGGCAGTATTTATACTGATTAACAGGGAACCGTGGTTATTGCAACCCTATTCAACGAAGTGACAAAGACACTTTCGTCCATGTTTATGCTTATTGCTAACCTAAACTTGTAGGTTTCCCGATGGTAGTAGTATCTAGTCCACGACAAGTCGAATTCACAGCCACATGCTCATACTCAAAGTAAAGTTTCAAGTATTCAAGAAAGCTCAAGTTACAAAGTCTTACGCTACTCTAATAATCAACATGTTCCTTAAAGACATTAAGTTATCAAGTCAAAGTCTATTCAAGGAGATTCTTAGCAAGCTTTCAAGATAATACCAAGAATGAACATGTTGGTCCAAAGTCACAAGAACACAAGAAGGCAAAGTATTACAAGATAATCAAATGATGATGCAAGATTTATGATCTCAAGAAGTTCGAAATCAAGTAATAAAGGCTCAAGATCACAAGATCAT
Organism: Tanacetum coccineum; assembly: GCA_026074375.1. Classification (NCBI taxonomy): domain Eukaryota; kingdom Viridiplantae; phylum Streptophyta; class Magnoliopsida; order Asterales; family Asteraceae; genus Tanacetum; species Tanacetum coccineum. The sequence continues at coordinate 18,629 of BQNB010060396.1, forward strand.
CAAGCATGAAGGAACAAGCTTAAGCGTAATGATCAAAGACCACTACATAAAGATGCAAGACAAAAGATAAACTATTACACAAAAAGACTCAAGATCAAGACAAGAAGCTTCAACGATTAATGATCAAGGTCACAAGGAGAGATCTCTATGATCACCCCTTAGGGGGAGATTGTGAGGAATTCAGAAAGTGTTGATCATTTATGAGATCTCAACGATCGTCCCTTAGGGGGAGATTGTTAGGAATTTAGTTTTTAGTGAAGTGACGATCATTATCGATCTCACGAGCCTTTGTAATAGTTAGACAATTTCATGTAATAACTAGTAAGCTAACCGGGTCGTATATAGAAAGTCCAAGGAAAGCCCGGCCTGGCCCATGACGTGTAAGTATATTAACCCTCTCCACACATGGAGAGGGTGTTGGTTGAATGCATTTCTATCATATTCATGTGTATGTTTTTGGTGTATTCTCCCATCTACTTCTCTCTCTAGCTTTCTCTCTCTAAGTTCATAGTTTGTGTGAAAATCCAAACTAAAGAGCAATAAGTCGTATCCAGAAGACTCTATACGCCGTATTGAAGATTATTTGAAGATTCTGAAAGATATTGAACGTGGTCCCTACTCCAAGAAACCCCTAATACGCCGTATTGACCTCAACCAATATGTCGTATCGACAAATTTCCAGAGACTATAAATACAAATCCCTAAACACAAGTTTAGGGTGTGCTTGAACATATTTTTGAAACCCTAACCACAAAAGTCGATTTTCAGAAAGCAAAAAGAGCAAAGAAGGTCAAGTAACGTGCTTAATTTCATTGGAAACACCTTGTAATCATCTATACTCTAATAATCGTTCAATTTTTGGTATCATTCGTTTAACTCGGTTAGGTTACCTTGGTTGATTTGTTTATTATTTTTGTATCCGATACAATGGTTATTGGCTAATACCTTTAGGTATTAGCTATGTTTATGAAGATTTGATGTTTGGTTTGTTTATTTTGATTGCTTAATTTATCGTTGATTGTTGATTATGTTTATCAATTTATACTCGTTACGTGCTTTTATATGCGACCTATCAATTAACCGAATCTAGTTGTGCCAACCAAGTAGACTCTCCATATAGCGTCTTATATATCTAGAATTATAAGATCACAAATAATGACCTATCTTTACCATTGGTTTAGTGAACAAGTTGAACTAGCAGGTGACCTAGGATCAACAAATGATGTTATGATTCCCTTGGTAAGGACTTAGACAGTGGACTACTAGTATATGAGATGTTGTTAAGCTGTAAGTTAGTAAAGTCTCGTTGAGCTAGGATTCGATAAGATCACCATTATTGTTTTCCTAAGATATATTATAATCAACAAAAGATTGCTCTATGCGGATGCGTTTAATTGTGACAGAATTAGTGTGTCTAGGTTTTAGGAAGAAGTACCGCCTAAATCTAGGAATGATATACCCTTCGAGATAAGTCAATCATTGCACTAATAAAAAAACCTGTGTTTTAATTGAATTAATCATGGTTAATACAGTTTTCTTAAAATAGGCTTGATCGCTCTTCTATCTTCTGATTATTTGCTTGCGTGTGTTATCGTGACTAAAATAGATTTAAGTTACCAAACCAAAAAACCCGTGCCAGTCCCTCAGACTGAAAACCCCCTTAATTCCGTAGATCATAGGTTTAGCATAGGTTAAACTTAGAATTAACTTAGATTAGAACTAATATAGATAACTAAAATACTGATAGACTTAGGAATTAACACTTTCGCTCTTAGTGATCGACACCCTACTTACCAATGAAGCTATAACTGATCTGGTACACTGCCCTTGGTGTTAGATTTATTTAGGTAAGTCGGAAAATGTAAATGTAAAACTTGATAACAAATAATACCTACACACAACGACACATCAAGTTTTTAAAGACGTTTCATGGAAGTGAAGTTGTTTAATTCTTGTTTTTATTAGTATTTTAGTTCTAACTTTTAATTAATCTAGATTTAGTGTAATTTACTTTAATTTTTAATTTTAATTTTTCGGAGTCTTAGCATCAGATCGTTCCGTCTTCACCTAAAACTTTTTTATAATTTTATTGTGTGTTTGTTTTTACTCTTATTTTTTGTTTTTTGTTTTCCTTACCATTGTTCCGGTCGAACAATCGATACGGCGTATCAATCTTCCACTGCCAATACAACGTATTGCATTCAAAAAGTCAATACGGCGTATTCAGTCAATTGAATACGGCGTATCGACTATCTGATACAACAACAGTCTAAAATTTTGCGTATTCTGTTTTCATATTTAGTTTTCAGTATTTACTTTCTTTTGAAAAAATCCTACTGATATTTTGACCTTGGTTTCAGGCAGTGTTGATCGCGAACGATTGATTAAAGAAGTAATAATGAAAACCATGACAGAACCAACTTTGGAAGAATATGTTAACAAAACTCGAGAAGATTATTACTCGGGTATTACTAAGATGATGATTAATGGGAAAGCTTCATATGAGTTAAAAGGGAAATTCCTTGATGATTTACGAAATAATTCTTTCACTAGAACAAATGGAGAAGACACGGTCAAGCACATTGAAAGTTTCCTTATGATTGTTGATCTACTCGATTTGCCCAATGTAAGTTATGAACGACTTAGGTTTGCTGTTTTCCCCATCTCACTGACCGGAGAGGCAAGAGAATGGTTAATGAATGAACCTCAAAGCTCAGTTACTACTTGGGTAGATCTTACGAAATTATTTTTTAGAAAATACTACCCGCCTTCTCATGCTGGTAAAATTGTAGGAACTAAAGCAAAGTGGGATTCAACTAATGAAGTGTTTGAAAATTGGTTGGCTTTAAAATTTATCAACCATGTGATGATGGATCCATTCACCAAGAATGCTTTATGAGATTATTGGAAAAAGGGTGATGATCATGAAGTACTTACTAATGAGGCATTTTCTGATCCAAAAGAAACTCACAAAGATGGGGAACACGAAATTGTTGAAATCTTTAGGATCGAAACCAGCATATTCGACTTTGAAACACCTCTATGCAGGACATTCAATGAATTTAATTATCTTCTTAAAATTGATACAGTTTTATTTACTCATGGTATTCAAGGAGCCAAGACTTATGAAGAATACGAAAATAAATTAAATAATGATCCTGATGAATCGTGGTTGGAAAATGGAGTACCATATGAACTGATTGATCATTTATGTGAACCGTTTCATTTTAAGAATGGGAAGACTAAATGGCCCACTTGCAGTTCGAACGAAGATGGATTCTGTAATGAAGGTGAATTACCAGGGATGGTTCGAGTTGGTTACATGACCTAATTTCAAGATTACAAATGCTATGATGATTTGGAAGATGGAAAATTAAAGGATGAAGCTTTGAAGCAAAAAGCCATGTACGAAAGGTCATGAGGCAATGCAACTTAAGGAGTAATGAATTTTTGCGCATGGTTAAAAAGATGCATTGATAACTTTCACAAGCTTGAATTTATGAGTTATTGGTAAAACTTAAAAAATATTGGTGGAAGACGAATGATCACGGTTGTTCTTTGTTTACTAATTGGAGAAATCATATACGCGGGACTTACGCGAACACCAATATTGATGCTAACTATAACCCTTACATAGATGTTTCTAGAACATTTAACAATCATGCAGAAAGGAATGATGAAGAAGGTATTCGAGAGGAAAGGAAGCCGAATGATGATCATGACATCGACAACTTTGATAATGACTTGGTTTGGGATAGCACACCTTATCATACTAGCGAAGAGGAGGAGCAATACAAAGAAGATAGATGTGAAATGCTTCGAAATCCCCGCCAAGAACCGCTGATTTTCAAAATTAGAAGGTTTGAAATGATCAAGTACTCTTTTAGACCAGCAGAGAAGTATATTGCTATTAAAGAATGCGAGTACGACGATTCGACAAGAACCAAATAAGATGCGTGTCACGCTTACCAAGGAATCTTTATCATGGACGAAGGATGGTTCGTGACAAGGGCAGAATGAAGAGCTGAAGACAAGTCTAACTTAAAGACTTCGTTGTAAACAAAAGTGCTTACCGGAAGACAACCCGGAATGTTATTTTTCAATTTTTTTTGAGTCTGTCTTCTTAGACTTTTGATACGGCGTATCCAATCTCAATGGATACGGCATATTGATTGTCTAGACGTTATCTAGTCTTTTATTTTTCTGAATTTAAACATTATTGTCAGATTTGTCTATACGGCGTATTCATGAATATGATACGGCGTATTTGAAAATCTGACTCGTACCTTAGATACTTTTTACAGGTCTTAATACGGCGTATCTTGGTTTGGGATATGGCGTTTCGATTTCCTGTACAGTTTTTCGTTTTTGTTTTTGTTTTCTAACCGTCGAATACCGGAGATAAAATAAAGACTTTGGTAGAGTGTTTATATTTTGGAATTCAGTGTGTTGTAGTCATGCTGGCATACAAATGCTTTTACAACACACAATCTTGCTTATAAACGCAACATGAAAGATCATACCGAGAAAATCCCAGGGGAGTTTCTCGTTCTAATTCTTTTAATTTTATAGTCCTTAATGTTATATTTATACAACGAGGTCATTATATATTTCAAGTGGGAGGAGAAGAATTAGAACGCTTACTTGTCCATATTTTCACAATAAAATGCTTAAATTATGCCTAAATTTAAAAAAAATTCAAGCTTACTTTTGTAAAATTATTAGTTACATAACTCGCACACATAACCCTTGTTAGATATTGTAAGAATTTAGCCTTATCCATTTCCAAATGTTTACCTAAATTCCACAAAATTATGAGTGTGTCGGTGATGTTGTAGACTTTAGAACTTGGCTTGGTATATCTTCTCGAGACCACAATAATAAGTATTATTTTAAATAGATGGAGTGACATTTTCTAAACTGGTAAATTTCTAGGATTACACCCAAAAAGCTTATACATGTTGTGAAATTAACTAGCTACACTGGTTAGTTAACCCTCGTATAAACCATTTTGTTTACTCTCATTTTTAGAGTAAGATACCCTTAGAAAAACCTACTGAGCCTTTCCATTCCTTTCTTACACCAAATTTGTTTCATTACACCTTTACAACTTAGCCTACCCTATTAGATTAAGTCCTTAATCGATTGCTAGTTGCTTTTATGTAAAGTATTGTATTTTCTGTGTCGCAATGCAAAAGTTCTATATACGGTTAGGTCGGGAAAATTGCATAATGCAATGGAAATGTGAAAGTAGTGTATATTTTTAGTCTTAATCTTTCAGTGTGTTTTACTACTTTCACAAATCATTTTTTACATCCAAAGTATGAAAGAGAATGGATAAATTATCCGGATTTATTGTGATCGTGAAGATGGTGAAATTACATCGAAATTCGTTGTTTATATGTAAAAAAATAAAAAAAGTAAATATACAAAAAAGTGATTATGTGGAGTATTGTTGTATGTTGGTCAAAATAAACCAACCATGTATTTCTTGTATAAAAGTGGTCGATATCACCACTAAAATTGTAAGTATGTATATTATGGATGATTGAGAGTTGATCGTTACGGGAACGCCAACTAAGGTTGTTTTTGTTAATCTATGATCAAGATGTTTATGTCTATAATTATGTGTCTTTTTCATGGGTGCGGTCAGGAAAGTACTAGCAACATTGTACCTTATTTGTTTGGAATTAATCTATTTGTTTTGTTCTTTTTATTTAACAACAATTAATTTTCCTTTCCTAATCAGTATCCTTTGGTCTTACTCGAATGAGGATGCGAGCAATCACATATGTCTATTCTGTCATTACGGCCTTGTATGCATGGTTATAGATAGCATGAGGCGTGGCGTGGCGGCACGTCGAAGCCTCAAGCCTTAGGAGCCATGGCGAAGCAAAGGTGTTTTTTAAGGCATGACTAAAGCGGTAAAAAAACTTATAGATTTATGTAATAATATTATATTTCATATACATATCGAGTTTACAAAAGGTGTTATGCATAAAAGTTTACAAAAGGTGCTATGCATAAGAGTTTACAAAAGGGGCTATGCATAAGAAATAAAGTGAAAGAACTACAACTAGTGTTGCATCTTCATTTATTTAAGTGAAATCTTCTTCATCGGAGTTGAATTCAAAATTCTCCCCACCTTCTACTTGTTTTTCATCCGACACAAAGTCATCCTTATGGAGTTCTCTATCAACAGCAACGGCTTCTCCACCAACCACGAGACTACCATCTTCTTCTATTTCTTCATCATCACTAATAGAAAAAATCCATGACTGCGCCTTACTAGCATTAAAAGAACGCAAAATATCTATATTTTTATTCTTCACTCTTGCCCACTTATTGATTAATTTGGCATTGAACTGAACATACACAAGATCATTTAACCTTTGGCTATCAAGCCAATTTCTTTTCTTTGAATGTATCTATTAACAAAGTTAAAAATAATAACAGTAATTTATAACAAATATTATTAGCATAGTTACATTTTAGTTTTTAGGTTTATCACATAATTACTTACCCCCTCAAAAGCATTCTAATTTCTTTCACAGCCGGAAGAGCTAGTGGTCAGTGAAAGGATCTTTATGGCCATTTTTTGCAGAATTGGGGTTTTATTACCATAATTCATCCACCAAGTACTTAGCCAAATATTCAAAAGATTAATGATCCTAGCCGCTAACAACACATAGCAGCACCTAACATCAACTAATGGCAGTGACATACGCAAACAACAGTTAACAAAATGTAAAAACCTAAACAAAATATGTATATACCTGGATCATAAGAACTGTTATTTTTTGAACACCCTTTTGCTACTAACATTCTTCCAAAATCACCTTCTTTTCCTTTGTACTTTGGGAGCTCTATGTTCATTACTTGGTCTTGCTTCTCAAAGTCATGATGAAAGAATTTTTCAAGAAATGCGTAAACGGCATTTGAGACCATAACATCATCTTTTATGCTTTGATCTTTAAAGAAGTAATAAGGATTCAATAGATAAGCAATCAAATGTAAAGGGCTATCAAGTCTACCTTTTGATCTTGTCTCAATATCATCTATGATAGGGCGATAGTAAGTTTCTACATTGTTGAAAGCCATTTTAATATCCTCCTTTGCTTTTTTAAGATCTCCATACAAGAATCCCATTGATGGCTTTTGATCTCCATCAGCTAGTCGAAGAACTTTAACTAACGGATAATTCTTTAAGCATAAGTTTACCCCGTCCCGAAAAGATGGGCTCATTACGATGAAATATGCTCCTTTTTCCATTCTTAGTTTTCGCCCATTTAGATTGTGTCCATTCGTCACTAGTAAACATAAGCCTTAACTTTTCTTTTTTCTCCATCAAACTTTGCAAGGACAGAAATGATGTAGCAAACCTAGTAACTCCCGGCCTCATGATGTCCTTACACTTCGTTTACTTTCTCATTAGTGCCAACGTCGTATGATGAGCGTAAATGAAAATGGTTAAAGTTTTCGCCTTAGCAATCCATTCTTTAAATTTACCTTCTTTACCAATTGCTTCAAGCATAAGATCGATGGTGTGTGCGGCACAAGAAGTCCAAAATATGTTAGGCTTTTTCGTTACCAATAGTTAGGCAGCAGCCATATTGTTAGTAGCATTGTCTGTTACAACTTGTATAACATTTTGCGGCCCAACATCTTTAATTCCTTTGTCAACATATTCAAATATAAACTGCCCTGTATGAGAATTTATGGAACATTCAACCGAAGAAAGAAAAGTTGTACCTTCCCTAGAGTTTGCATAAAAATTCATTATGCTTCTTCGCTTTCGATCTGTCCACCCATCTGTCATAACTAAACAACCATTTCGTGCCCACTCTTCTTCTTGTTTCTTAAGAAGCCCTTTAGTTCACTTAACTTCTTCCTTCAATAATGGTTCCCTTAATTAATATTGGCTTGAAGGACGGTAACCTCGACCATATTGTCCAACAGCTTCAACAAACTTCTTAAACCCATCATTATCAATCGAGTGAAACGGAATACCTGATTTATATATCCATCGAGCGCAATATTGATGTACACAATATGTCCTTTATTTTTCAAGTGCGTCTACAAGATTCTGTTAACGCATATTAAGAGTTACACCTTCGGGATCAATAGGATTCGCAAACTTGTCCATTGGCCCCAAATTCTTTGGCTTTTGTCTTTTGACCCGACATTGAAAGCATTGTCTCTGTCTTCAATTTCAACCTCTGCCCTTATTTCTTCTTGTGGAAACCATACGATCTTTGTAAGCTCAGTTTGATTAGAACTTTAATCTAGGATGAACAATAACAAAGAACAATAGAATGCACAGCGGAATAAACATTAAGAACATTCTTTATTATTGCCTAACAAGGTTTCATCATCATCTTTATACAATGACTACTACAAGCCTCAATTCTGCGTGATCAATCGTAGAACGTGTTATCTAAACTATAACAAGGAATCAAAGATCCTTGAGGCTAAATCAACCAAACCCTAGGCGTCTACTTAGAGGACTTGACGCATAGAACACACATACACTTTTCTTGGTGTTTACATCTTGACACATAGAAAACTATATCTAAGGATCTCTTTATATAGTAGAGTCCATCTAGATTTACAAGGGAAAACATAATTGTATAAGGAAACTAAATCTTTTAATTCTTTAATAAACTTTATCTTTATCTTCAAGAATCATATCTTTTGGAATCTTTTATCTTTTGTAGAATATCCTCTACCAGCTTGTAGAATTCCATAATTGTCATTTAAGTCCCTTTTGTTTCCTTTTCATTCATTGTTTTGTCTTATCAACTCAAATTATATTTCCCAACAATCTTCCCCTAGTTGATAATGACAAAACCAAATAAGCACAAACTTCCCTGAGTTAATTATGAATGAAACATACTTCATTAATTCATTGCATTTCCACCAAGGGATTTGTAAGATGCACCCATCTTCTTTGTAAATATTTTCCCCTTTTTGTCATTATCCTAATTGGGGGACTAAATGTATGCAACTTTGATTTTGAAAACCACAAACCACGTATCTACTTCAATCCAGCCTAGCCTTCAACAACTTAAATACCTCATGACGTACCTTTAAGATAAATGAAACTTGAGCAGTAAATGACTTATACTAGCTGTAGTATTAATAATCTTGCAGTAGTAAAAACCTTCACCTCAAAGATGCATGTACATGGTTTAAACATTAAGCGCTTCCCTAAAATCATATGTGTGTGTGTAACAAATCCAAAACCAAAATTTTATGTGTGTTTTTCAATCTGTCTGTCCGAGATCTCCGGATAACGAAGAACAAAAATATGCCTTGTCCGATATCGAACAATACTAGCAGTACAAACCTTACTTCTCGAACGCCACTAGCAGTATTAAAAACTTCTCGAACAACAAAGGCAGTACAAGTATATTCTTGTTCGAACAGTACTAACAATGTAAAGCAATACTAATTCCATTTGTCTGAACAGTATTAAAAACCTCAAACAGTACTAACCTTGTAATCGAACAGTACTAAATAATCTTGGTAGTATAAAGTATACAATAGCAACAGTACCTTCTTTTGCTTCAAGAAAACCCTATGCTTACGCTTAAACAGTATTAACCATTCAAACATCATGTACTCAACAAGTAATCGTGTCCAAGAAGTGTTAAGTTGTAAGCAAACCTCAATTTGAAACATACGATCACCAATAGGGTTACTTATAAACAAAGTAATATTATTCGAAAAGCATAGGAGTAACCTCAGTCGACGTTCATTCCATCTCCAGTAGACTTTCTCGTAGCAAAGTTATTCAACCAGTAAAGTTACTTCAAGTGTAGACAGTAGGAGTATAAGAACTGAAAATCACAATCAGTAACCACAGTTGACTCAAAACCTTCAACTCCAACGAATGCTTACCATTGGGCTTTGAAATAACAAACAACCTTAGCAGTAGAAACATTCCTTGGTATGAATGGGCAGTACTAATGTTCTTTGGCAGCATAAACACACTATGAGCATCATTATTAAGCATAAAACAGTTCATGAATATGATCACGAATCTTAGGTTTTAGTTCCAATCATTTGAAACCCTAATTAGCTGCTTATCACAATAACACCAAATAGATCGATTTAAAGTTCGCCATACCCTTTACACGAATAGAAGAACCTGATTGTTGATGACCTGCTACTGCTTTTGATGTGCATCTTTTACTCAATTCACAATCTAGAAACAGTAACAACTTTTACCTTCTTATGATCGAGTATGTTGCTACCATTAGAGTTTAGAGTAGTAACTTTAATGAACGACACCATCAGCTATGAATATATTCACGCTCATAACATCATCTTTAAACTAAACCCTAAACCAACGTATTAGGGTTTCAACCCATTCTTCATATCACAGGACCATGCGTTGTTACAAATCTCACATTAACCATGAACAACGACATTCCAAAAACTTTCCCATAAACAGATCTGTGTCTACCGTGATCTTTTCATAAACAATATTAAGCAAACACATAGTATAAAGAATGACAGACCTTATAAATTAGGGTTTTAATAAACGGTGTCTTCTTCTGATGACCTTATGAACTAAGTGAGCAACCATTGCAAGCTTTGTTGAACCTTGTGTCTTCGAATTTAGGGTTTGTTCAAAAACCCTAGTTCATCGAATATCATCAAATTCAACCATCATCAAGAACAGAAACACGAGCCTTCATTCCTTCATGAATTCGACACCAATTTCACCTTATAGATCCTAGATATCATGAGCCACGAGGCTCTAATACCAATTGTGGAAACCATACGATCGTTGTAAGCTCAGTTTGATTAGAACTTTAATTTAGGATGAACAATAACAAAGAACAATAGAATGCACAGCGGAATAAACATTAAGAACATTCTTTATTATTGCCTAACAAGGTTTTATCATCATCTTTATACAATGACTACTACAAGCCCCAATTCTACATGATCAATCGTAGAACGTGTTATCTAAACTATAACATGGAATCAAATATCCTTGAGGCTAAATCAACCAAACCCTAGGCGTCCACTTAGAGGACTTAACGCCTAGAACACACACACACTTTTCTTGGTGTTTACATCTTGACACATAGAAAACTATATCTAGGGATCTCTTTATATAGTAGAGTCCATCTAGATTTACAAGGAAAAAATAATTGTATAAGGAAACTAAATCTTTTAATCTTAATAACTTCATCTTTATCTTCAAGAATCATATCTTTTGGAATCTTTTATCTTTTGTAGAATATCCTCCACCAGCTTGTAGAATTTCATAATTATCATTTAAGTCCCTCTTGTTTCCTTTTCATTCATTATTTTATCTTATCAACTCAAAATATATTTCCCAACACTTCTTCTCGGATTCTTTTTTGTTTCTTTTATCTTTTGGCTTTTCAAGTAAAGTGGCACACACAACCTTATCTTCCACACTTGCTTTCTTACATGTTGTTACACCTTTTCTTTGTATTCTGGCAATGTGGTACTTTAGCCTAGTAATCCCCCCTTTAGATATGAATCCACATAATTTGTATTTGATTGCATCTTTGTTAGTAGCATCATAGAAAGTGCCATAATTCCATCCCGGATCCCATGAATTCCTATTCAAGTCTGAATATGCGCAAGTACCACCCTCTGTTGTTGTTGGAACCGCATCATCCAAATTACAATCTACACTAGCCATCATGTATATCCTATTTTGGCATCAAAATTAAAAAAGCGAGTAAATATATGACACACTGGTGTACTGTCACTAACCTTATTACTACCTTATTACTATCAGTATCATATAAGTTTCTGTTTATAATAACTCCTTTTTGTCCATACAATTCACAAAACCATTGAAATCCAACTAAAATATGCTACCATGTGATCCACGGTCCACCTATGTGCACAAAAAATATGAGTTTATCTTATAATAACAAATCCTTTATCAAATGTACATACTGCCAAACACAAAAGAAGTGAAAATCCACCTACGATGTGATCAACCTACATACCACCAAACACAAAATAACTAAAATCCGATTAAGACACCAAACAAAAATCAATTGATTTTTAAATCGGATCTATCATCTACATAAGCCACCATTAAATGATATGCAAAATTGATAATTCATTAATTTAATAATTTCCTAGTGAATTGTTAAGTACTTAGTTACTTACACATGGATCGTGATGGTTGGACGGTAAGAGGCGAGAAACGATGGTGTTGTAGTTCCAAGTTGCAGTAGTGGCTCTTCGTTTTTGTGTTGTTGTTGGAACTAAAAATGTAAAAAGTAAAAACCTAATCAAATTAATGAAGTAAACTAGTAAAGTTATAGTGTTATACTGTACTTGCTATATGTTGTATAATGTGGATTCGTGGTCACTGGTCAGTATATACTAAAAATTGAGTTATGATTGACTAAGCCGAAATACAAAATAGCCCAAAAGCAAAAAAATCCCAAAAATTCTCTACTCGCTTTAAAAAATGGCGCCACACCTTACGCCTTTACCCGCCTTTTCCCATGCCATGCCCAGAGACAACGCCAAGGTCCATTTCGTAATGGCGAGGCTACGCCTCACGCCATGGCAACGCCTTTGCGCCGCCAAGGCGCGCCTTTTAGAACACTGCTTGTATGTGTGATTTTGTCCGCCTTGTTGGTTTATTACTAGTGGTGAAGGATTAAAAGATCCCTACCCTATATCACTCTTCGTCCTAACCCTTGGTTTTACTCGAGTGGGGGATGAATGCAATCATGTATGTCTATTCCATCGTTACGGATGTGTATATGTGGTTTGTTGCCCTTGCTGGTTTATGACTTTTGGTGAAGACTACTACTCTTATTCTTTAGCTTATTCGAGTTAAGGAATGAATGCAACCATGTATGTCTATTCCATCGTTATGGATGTGTATATGTGGTTTTGTCGCCTTTTCTAGAATATTGGTATTGATAGAGATTAAAAAGAGTGATCAAACCCTTAAACCTTTTAAACCCAATTTACCTTTGTAGACTTGTCACTCCTTAGCTTTAGTGGTGGAGATGTGTATCCTTGCCAAGCTTATGATAGAATACTCATCACGACCAAGTAATTAAGCGAATTAGTTGCATGTTACCACATAGATTAGTTGAGTGAATTGAGTGAATTCATATTCCTATTTCGTGAGGTGTTTGGTTATGTACTAGTAATTGAACGAATAATTGCTTAAAGGAAAAATCCTTAACTGCGGTTAGGATACATTTTCATAAATTTTCTAAAGTCTACTTGAGGACAAGTAGGATTCAAGTGGGGGGATATTTGATGACATCAAATAACGTCACTATTATAGCATCATTTATCCCATGTTTCTTACCCATTTTATATAATTATTGCACGAATTAGTACTTAATTGCTTAAAGTTGTTATTTGCAGTAATTATGGAGTAATTGGTGAAGATATGCTAAAAGGCACGCATTTTAAAGCTTAAACAAAGAAATCTAAAGATTACTGTTCTGACTACCTATACGTCGTATCCATCAAGGAAGATAAGGTGTATCTATGCCTGCATTGCACAAGAAACCATGAAGAATTAAAGAGAAATACGTCGTATCCAAAAGACTCTATACACTGTATTGAAGATTCTGGAAGATATTGAACGTGGTCCCTACTCTAAGAAACCCCCAATACACCGTATTGACCTCAACCAATACGGCGTATCGACGAATTTTTAGAGACTATAAATACAAATCCCTAAACACGGGTTTAGGGTGTGTTTGAACATATTTTGAAACCCTAACCACAAAAGTTGATTTTCAGAAGGCAAGAAGAGCAAAGAAGGTCAAGTAACGCGCTTAATTCCATAGGAAACACCTTGTAATCATCTATACTATAATAATCGTTCAGTTTTTGGTATCATTCGTTTAACTCGGTTAGGTTACCTTGGTTGATTCGTTTATTATGTTTGTATTCGATACAATGGTTATTGGCTAATACCTTTAGGTATTAGCCATGTTTATGAGGATTTGATGTTTGATTTGTTTATTTCGATTGCTTAATTTATTGTTGATTGTTGATTATGTTTATCAATTTATACTTGTTTACGTGCTTTTGTATGCGACCTATCAATCAACCGGATCTAGTTGTGCCAACCAAGTAGACTAGATTAATCGGGATAGATCTCCATATAGCGTCTTATATATCTAGAATCATAGGATCATAAATAATGATCTATCCTTTCCATTGGTTTAGTGAACAAGTTGGACTAGCAGGTAACCTGGGATCAACAAATGACGTTCTGATTCCCTTGGTAAGGACTTGGACAGTGGACTACTAGTATATAAGATGTCGTTAAGCAGTAAGTTAGTAAAGTCTCGTTGAGCTAGGATTCGATAAGATCACCATTATTGTTTTCCTAAGATAGATTATAATCAATAAAAAAATTGCTTTATGCAAATGCGTTTAATTGTGACAGAATTAGTGTGTCTAGGTTTTAGGAAGAATTACCGCCTAAATCTAGGACTGAATATACCCCTCGAGATAGGTCAATCATTGCACTAATAAATAAACTTGCGTTTTAATTGGATTAATCATGGTTAATACAGTTTCCTTAAAATAGGCTTGACCACTCTTCTATCTTCTAATTATTTGCTTGTGTGTGTTATCGTGACTAAAATAGATTTAAGTTACCACCAAAACCCGTGCCAGTCTCTCGGACTGAAAACCCTCCTTATCCGTTAGAATTAGGTTTAGCATAGTTTTAACTTAGAATTAACTTATATTAGAACTAACATAGATAACTAAAATACTGGTAGACTTAGGAATTAACACTCTCGCTCTTAGTGATCGACACCCTACTTACCAACGAAGCTACAACTGATCGGGTACACTGCCCGTTAGTGTTTTTTAGGTAAAGTCGGCAAAATATAAATGTAAAACTTGATAACAAATAATACCTACACACAACGACACATCAAACACCAAAACCAAAAGAACCTAAACAAACTTTAGAAGATGAATTTAAGGATTTGCATCTTAACTTACCGGTTCTTGAAGTTCTAGCTCATGCTCCAATATATAGTGCAATTCTCAATAAATATGTAGAGAGTTTAGAGTTAGGAAAAAATGGGTTCGCGTCCATTAAAG
>BQNB010060397.1:0-36942 GCA_026074375.1 Tanacetum coccineum
GAAAGTCGTTCGGAAGGTCGTTTTACTTCCCCGCGAGGTTCTTTAAGTCTAAAAGCGAGTGATAACGGGTCGTAAGACGGGGCAAAATCTTGCTTTTTGGTAATTAATACACTGCATTAGATCTTATGCGAGTGCTTTTTCGCCCATTTCGGTCGAGTTTCAGGTCTCGGACAGAACTGGAAAGTTGTTCAAAATATCGTTTTGCATAAATTCTCTTTAGAACCCGAGTCATGAAAATGTGATTTAGTGGGTCATTATAGTCAGACCAGACTTAGAAAATAAACTATAACTACCAGGAGTAACTAATATACTACCAGTAGTAATAACTATAACTACGAGGAGTAACTACAACACTACCAGTAGTAACTAATACACTACCAAGAGTAACTAATACACTAACAGGAGTAACTAATATACTACCAGTAGTAATAACTATAACTACCAGGAGTAACTACAACACTACTAGGAGTAACTAATACACTACCAGGAGTAACTAATATACTACCAGTAGTAATAACTATAACTACCAGGAGTAACTACAACACTACTAGGAGTAACTAATACACTACCAGGAGTAACTAATATACTACCAGTAGTAATAACTATAACTACCAGGAGTAACTACAACACTACCAGGAGTAACTAATACACTACCAGGAGTAACTAATACACTACCAGGAGTAACTAATATACTACTAGTAGTAATAACTATAACTACCAAGAGTAACTACAACACTACCAGGAGTAACTAATACACTACCAGGAATAACTATAATTACATTATTCAGATATTCATAAATGTTTTACAATTATAAATATGTTTTCACTCAAACAATTAGATGGTGATTAGCTAAATAGACTTATGCATGGTAGAGATTACTCAATGTGATTAGTACTTATACGACCTTAAATTAAATAGGTTGCATTCGACGATTTGCGTGACGCATTATTTGTGATACACTTGGCATTTGCTCACTCAAGGTGAGTTCATAGCCCCACGTTTTACATGATTTGTTTTATAAGTTTTGGGGTGAGAACATGCTTGTTTACAAATGCATTTATATGGTTGATAACAAATTGATTTACATACTCTTTTATATATCTCGCGATGAGATACACTACTTGGTTTACTTTTTGGACGTAAACACATACTTGACTTTTACTCGAATGATTACGGATTAGCTTAAGTGGAGTGGACTGTTAATTACCTGGAGGGTAAGCGCGAGTGTTATGAGATAGATCTATTGGGGGTTGACTACTCCCGTTCGGGTGATTAGCTATCACTAGTTCGAGATCGAACTAACGAACGTTATAACATTGTCGGAGCACAACACGACATACTGATGAATCTGAACCTTACGGTGTCTTGAATAAAGTGGCATACTTATAATGAGTCTACGTAGTAGTTCCATGAACTTAGAGTAATCATAATCATTGTTTTATACACATATGAATCTTTACATTGCCGTGAATATAGTGGCAATATATACTTGAAACATTTTGAGATATTGTGCTCATTACAATATACACTTGAAACTTTTTGTGATAATTATATTGTGCTTCATTACAATATACACTTGAAACTTTTTGTGATTTTATATAAGGAAACCTATACATGTAGGTTTATGCGTTGCAAGTCTTGTATGGGCGAAACTTGTAACACGGTAAACTTATATATATAGTTTTGGGATTTACAATTATATTTACGAAAACCTATGAACTCACCAACTTTATGTTGACACTTTTAAGCATGTTTTTTCTCAGGTGAAATAGATGCTTGGCCTATTTGAGGAACATTGGAGTCCAAACTTTTCAAGAATACTTTTCAAACGACACTTAGAGGTCGTTCTCTCCTGACTGGTGCAATAGTACCATGAAGTAAAGTTTAAAGATTTTCTTTCCTTTCATTTTTAAATACAGAATCCTTCATCGCTATTCGATAATCCAAGAGCTCAGTATTCCCTGATCTTACTACTTTTTCGATTGTCATTAAGCATTATATAAATCTTATATATAAATAACTTGGTTTAAATTCGATCTCTTACGTCTATCTTTTGACATATCAGTATCTATTTCTATCGGTCAATTATATAAATATTGACCATTCTGATTAAATTATGATTATTTATATCACTTTTCTATTTCCTTTTCTCTATTATTACCACGTGCCATGACTTTGCATACCTTTACAAATTCTTAACGAATTGTGTACATGCGTGGCCAGAATCATGCCGCCTAGGAGATTTAAGAAGAAATCTGTTAAGAGCTAGTGAAAAGCGAGTGGACCAAAGTCCTATTTGAAGAATGTGAAAAGACAAGAACTGACTCAAACAATGCTGGTGGATCTGATCATCAAATTACTGGAGGGAACTGTTGCCCAAGAAGCATGGATGTTCGTATAAGACATTACTAACGGCAACCTCACTCATTCCAACGGGACTGAAGTGGTAGTCCGACTGAAACGTATGGTTCGAAAAGATAAAGCAGGTTTTTTGAGATTTGCAAATGTGTAGAAGATGACAAAGTGAAGTTTGCTATGTGCACGTTCAGGGCCGTGCTTGACCTGGTGAGCGGAAATGTTCAAACATTGGGACTGCTAATGCTAATCAGATCCCCTGGAGCCAAACGTAAAAGCTAGATGACTTACTGAATACTGCCCAGTCAACTGAAATCCAAAGGAAGGGAGCAAGAGAGCTTTGGACAATGACTTGCAAGGAGATGACATCGAGGCATACAACAATCGTTTCCACTAACTGGTTTGATGTGGTCCTGAGTTGGTTCAACTGAAAAGAAAAAGATTGAAAAGTAATTGAGGATTTCCCGAGGAATCAAAGGAAATGTTACTTCTTCAAAGCCTGCGACTTTGCATGATGCAATCACATGGCTCAAGAAACTGATTGAACAGGGGTTTTTCAGCAAAGGCATTAAGGATCGGTGATAGCCAATAAAAGTAAGTGGGAAAGGACCAGCAAGGTAACAACTATCACCACAGCAAAACGAAGACAAGAAGCTGTTAAGGTTTATGTGGCATCCGCCAGCTAAGGGTATAGCTACGCTGGGAACGTACCATGGGTGCAATAGGGTGCAAGGCACATCATGCATCCGTATTGTGTCCTCCTAGGTGTGTACAGTCACAAGCTTGTCACCAGGAAGGGGATTGTCAGAACTAGGATTCCTTTAGCAAGAGACCAATTCGCTAAGAATGTTCATGCTTTGTTGTGGAATCGTGGGCACTACAGGAGTGATTGCCAGAAGTTTAAAGAACGAAACTAAGGAAACAATGTAAAGGTACTGAGCACGTGGAATGTGCAGCCTTAGTAGGAGGAGAACCCAATCAAAACTTAACAAACAAGGAGGATGATACATGCTTAGACTTTATCCTTTAGAAAATTCCTCCGCTTAAATTTCTGTTGTACTTTCGCTTAAATTCTGTGTACTTCCCGCTTCAGTTATCTGTTGTAACTTGATATTTCAAGTATCTATCAAATTAACATATTATAAAAACGTCAATTCTACTTTAACTCTCTATAAATTTTATACAAATCACTACCACAATTATTAGGAAATCATAACATAATTTTTGATGAAAATGAGCATCGCATCGTTAGCCCTCAAATATACATAGCCTGATCAACTATGTATAATTCAGGAAGGACCATGCCCATGCTGAGAGTAGTCACCTTAAAACTTCTTGTCAAGAAACAATTTTCTATTTGCATCAACTAACAAGTTTACTCGCCATTAAGGAATATACCAATTCATCATTTTCGACGAATATGTAATACCACAGAGCTTGGTAGTTACGACACCACCATAGGTATAAAGTCGTTATCACTCTAAGAAAGATGTTATAACTGACGCGTTTAGCCAAAGGGAACGAAAAAGCCTGCTAGAAGTCGAGCTTTGGTCGCGACAATAAATATTAAACCAACATCACAAATCCTGAACACTCAAGTTAGAGCACATAAAAGGGGAATGCAAATGAGTTACCAAGCGTGGTAACGAAATATTCGAATGACATAAAATAAAAAATAACAAATAGAATTGTTGCCACAACATCCGTTTATTATCTTAGAAATAAAATTACATAAGGACATAAAGGAAATACAAGTGTTATTATAACCCTCCTCTAGCAATAATATCTATTTCTTCCAAAGGGGATCTACGCAGATTGCAAGAATGATGAGGGGCACGAGAATTGCTAGAATAAAGGCCAAATACTAAAATCCTTCTTCGTATGGGAAGTAGGCAAGATAAATGACGAGTGCTATCGCGGTCGCCATCGCCAAGAGCGTGATGATGTGCAACATTTTTGAGGATTGGATAAGAGAAAATGTAAGTGAAAGATTAAGTGTTGTATGGAGAAATAGAGGATAAAAATTTGGTATTTAAAGAGAGGAAGTAGCCGTTGGGGCTACTGTTCATAGCCGTTGGAGTTACTGTTCATATATTTTTTTTACCCACACCTCTTCACAAACACCGCACCATCGTCAAGTGCCGCGTCTTAAGCCTTGAGGACAAGGCTCATTTAATCGGGGGAGTCTATAACACCCCGTGTTTTAGGGTCATTTACGACGTTAATAAATTCGCAAGTTATTTTTAGTATTGTACGCGTTTGCTTTCAAATCGTAATCGTTAAGTTAAATCGCGTAAGCTAAAAATGATCATTCAATGTAAACGGGCATCAAACAGTTAAATGTTTACCTCAAGTAAGTGTCAAGCAATTATTTTGAGGATAATTATTAACTTTGTTTAATTTATTTTATTGGTTACGTAAAGTGTGTACGTTTCGCGATAAAAGTACGTTTAGGCATACCCGGAACCACCAAAACTTTTGTACGCTTCAACAAATACCCACTTTTATACCCAATACTCAAAAATCACAAAAATATATCATACATATGCATACATAGCCGGATTTGGACACAAAGATGCAAAGAAAATATCATAAAAAACATTTCTCCATGTTTTCATAGGATGTTCTCAACTATTAGGGAACATCTAGATATTTTTGCAAGACTTTCATGTACCAAAGACCCTTAGTCTCCAAGTCTTGACCAAGACTTCCTTAAAGCCCTCATGATGTCTTTTATGCACCTAGTCTTGATATGAACCAAGTACTTGAAGTTTATAAGGAAAAGAACTAGCTAAATAACACATACACTCTCATTTCCAAAGTGTAAATCAAAACAATCTCTCCCTTTTTCTTCTACCATAGCCACGGCTCAATTAAGCCACCACAAACCATCCATACAAATTTTATTATCCACATTTCTAAGTGTTCTTACATCATATCTAAGATAACCTAAGAAGGTTAGAAGGCTTGGTTAGGCATTTACAAGTGTTGAAGCAAGAAAAGAAATTAAGGTTTTCTTTGGAAAAGTTAGGGTTTTCAAGAGTTGCAAGCTTGGGTTTGTCATCTAAACAAGGGTTTAGATCTTGTTGGTTATCACCATACATCATATTAAGGTTACCTAGAAACCTTAAACTCTTTACATTTATGATTTTATGTGTATATAATGGCTATGTAGTTAATCACCATCTAGGGAAATTAATAACTTGTAAAAATGGATTTTTACACTTGTTTATGATTTGGTACACTTTGTCATATGATATATGGATCTTAACATTATGTTATAATGGATGTGTAAGTAATGTACAAGTATGGTTTATATATGAAAAGTATATATAAACAAGTTAACTTTCAAGTATACTTATATAAAGTTATGGACAAATAAGTATTTAAACTTATGGATCTTGTGTTTCTTGGATAATATATGGACAAAGAATGAATTAGGAACCCTAAGTACATAAGACATGTGATATTAAGGGTTGTAATGGACTTGTAACAAAGTGGTTAAACTAAAAAGTTATAAAAACGATTTTAAACACATTTTTATCAAAAATTATTTTAGGGGCTGTTTGAAATACGAAATTAAAGTATTTATTTTATATTTTTATAAAATACTACATGTCACAAGGATCGTGGGCATGTAAAGAACTCGAAAAACCGATTTATAACGAAGGAGATACGCTAATTTTAAGTTATACGTTAATTAAACTTTTATAAAATAAATTTTATAAAAAGTTACTGTTCATCAGGGACTTTTATTTATGAAAACATCATTTATATGATAGAGCTTTTAAAAACGAAGACGTGCTCGAAAGAATCGCTAAAAACGGAGCAATAACGAATAAGATACGACATTTACGAGTTTTCGACAACTAAAACGATAATTTTTAAATTAAGGTCTGGTGTGAACAGTAAAAGTTACTGTTCACCAGTAGGTCCAAATTTTGAAAATGTTATATTTTGATAACTCGTCTTAATACGAAGGCGTGGACGTAAGAAACGAAAGAAACGGACTAAAAACGAGAAAGTTACGCCAGTTTTACTAAAGTATACTTATAAACGTTTTTACTTTATAAATATGATTTCACTAAAACGATTAGATGGTGATGTAGCTATATAGAATTATATGTGGTATTAGTTAATCAAAGTACTATATTACTAGGGAGTTTCATAATGAGGCCTCTTCGGGGTGGCGTATCGACGAGTTGTTGGATTTACGATTTAAAGTGTCCTAGCTCCTCATACGTCACTACATGACCTCTTAATTATGATAGCCCGAACGATAGTATGATGAGCTATACGACCTATAAATAATCAAAGTGTTTAGTACTTATACGACCTATATTGGATTAGGTTGCCTTCGGATTCCTTCGTGACGCATTTTTCTATTATGAATACTTGTTGATTACCATTCACTCGAGGTGAGTTCATAGCCCCCTTTTTACTACATATACTTATAATTATATCATCTAATTAGACTCTGAAGACGGGAACATAAGAAACGCGAGATCACGATGTTAACAACGCGAAATTAATGCGGAGTCTATTACTTCTACTCAAATACGATAATTATAAACGTAATATCACTTTTACTACTCCACTGATTTTATAAATTACAAATAGATGGCGAATAGCTATCTATAGGATTGTATATGGCGATTAGCATTAACGAAGTACCTAGTACTTATATCGACCTAAGTTTGATAATGTGCCTTCGAATCGTACCGTGACTCTCATTATCTTCACTTACACCCATTATACTGACTCATTCACTTCACTGCTGAGGTGAGTTCATAGCCTATTTTTACTAAGTTTTAATATAATCTTTCTTGGGTCACAACACACGCAGAGTTCTTACAACTGGCAACGCAAGTCACTTTGAAATAGCTTCTTGTTTTTGGATATGCATACCTATGCAAATACATACTGTTACGGGATATTGTATAACATAGTCAATACTTACTGTTTTGAATCACCGTATACCATGCAATACTTACTGTTTTCTGTGATAATTGTACTCCCTGCCAATCAACTTACTGTTTGAATAATGTATAACCATTGCAAAAACTTACTAATTTTGGATATAGTATACCATGCAACTACACACTCTAAACAATGTCGTTGGTCCTACACCTCAACATTTATTACAAACCTGTGAATTCACCAACTTTATGTTGACCATTTTAAGCATGTTTTTTTTCAGGATTTCAAGGTACAAGGATACATTGTTGGTCTATATTTTTGGAATAATGGCAATAAAGATTCAAGTGCATTGTATTTTGGGGATATTATTCAGGAAGTAAAATCTTCACATTTTTAAGGATGAACAAGTTAAAGCAGGGTGCTTTTGTATCAAGTATTTTATTAAATCCAATGTATCATTTTCAAACGACCAATAGAAAGGTCCGTTCTATATCTTGTCAATGTTATTATAATTAACGCTCCTAACCCATATTACCGCAGCGACTAACCTCATTTAGGGGGTGTTACATCTTAACTGAAAATGTGACATAATGAAAAACAATTTTGAAACTTGGTTTTGCATCATCACAGTAGGTCTATTTGCCACGCAGTATTAACATAGTCAAGGTCATGGTACTATTTTGATACTAGCTGCTCTTGAGGAGCTTTGCCTTCGCTATATTAATATTGTACATTGCCAGCTCCTTCTGTTTCAAGACTGCATTGGAACAAAATGTTCCTTTACACAGGATAGTGGGTGAGACAATTGATTTTTAGTGATTCATCCTCTGTGAGCATTTTCCAAAAAAACTGGTCTAACTCCCCTGTCGAACCAGGTAACCCTTTCCATTATTATTCAAACATAAGATCTTACCAACCATTATCTCTCAACAAAAGCTTACAATCTTAATTCAATGTGGTTCAATGGTTAAGACTTCCACATACAAAACAAGCTTTCTTATTGAACTCAAAACCATCCCCTAGTTTCTGAGTCATTAGTCTATTCCAATTTTTTTTATCAATCATAGGACTCTAACTTTTCCTAAGGTTTTTAGCTTGCCTATTTGTGTGTTGTTCAATAACAGATTTCCTAGTATTTTCATCTGATTTAATAAAATTGATTTGAGCATAACTAGGTTTATTATATTCAAATGAAGGTCTAATCACACTATCATCATCACTATCAGACTCCCACTCTTCAATGACAAGAGCACTAGGCCTAACATCTTTAGGTTGTTCCAAATTATCCTAGACTTAGATGTAGTTGATTCATTCCTAGGCACACTAGTGATAGTTTCACTTACATTAGTCTTATAGACGGAAGCATCTAATCCAGCAAAGGACAAGTCAGGTTTTGAGGGCATGTAGTTCCCATTGTAGGGAGAAGGAACTGCATGATATCCCTTAACCTTCTTAAACCTATCATTTACTTGTTTATTTTCCTTTTAAATCTCATTTACACTACTATCTGATGCACTTACAAACACTTCACTATTATTCTTATGAATATCATGCATTTTCAGATCTTGATCCAGTCCTTCCGATCTAAGGAGTTCATCAAGTTTAGACTCTGAGGTATCCACTTGCTCCAAAGCTTGCTTAAAATCCTATGAGTCTTTAAAAAACACTTTGATAAACAGAAAGAGCAGCTTAAAAAATCTAACATAGAAATTATAGGTTATCAATTAGGCTTAGAATCATTAGAAGATAGAATTTTTGTTCATAAAAAAATGAAGCTGTTTATGAGGAAGACATTGCATTTTTGAAATATGATGTTAAGGTAAGAGATAATTCTATTACAGAGCTTAAAAATCAGTTAGCAGATGCTTTAAGAGAAAAGGATGATTTGAAACTCAAATTAGAAAAGTTTGAAACATCATCTAAGAAACTAACTGATCTATTAAACAATCAAATAAGTGTTAATAACAAGACTGGTATTGGTTTTGACAGTCAAATGACTGAGAATGAACTGCATGATATTCATAAGAATAATAGTAAAGTGTTTGTAAGTGCATCTGATAGTAGTGTGAATGAGATTGAAGAGGAAAATAATCAAGTAAATGATAGGTTTAAGAAGGTTGAGGGATATCATGCAGTTCCTCCTCCCTACACTGGGAACTACATGCCCTCAAGACCTGACTTGTCCTTTGCTGGATTAGATGATTCTGTCTATAAGACTAATGTGAGTGAAACTATCACTAGTGTGCCTAGGAATGAATCAACTGCATCTAAGTCTAGTAAGGATAATTTGGAACAACCTAAAGATGTTAGGCCTAGTGCACCTATTGTTGAAGAGTGGGAGTCTGATAGTGATGATGACTGTGTGACTAGACCTTCAATTGAACAGAATAAACCTAGTTATGCTAAAATCAATTTTGTTAAATCAAATGAAAATACTAGGAAATCTGTTATTGAACAAAACACATATAGGCAAGCTGAAAACCTTAGGAAAAGTCAGAGTCCTAGAGTTGACAAAAGAAATTAGAATGGACTGATGACTCAGAAACTAGGGGATGTTTTTGAGTTTCAATCGGAAAGCTTGTTTTGTATGTGAAGCTTAACCATTAATATAAGACTATAACTTTTATGAGAATAAAATAGTTGGAAAATCTGATGATGAATAATATGGGAAGGGTTACTGGTCAAAGGGAAGTTAGACCAGTATAGAACAATGCTCAGAGGGTGAATCACCAAAATAAATTATCTCACCCACACCCTAAAAGAAATTTTGTTCCAACTGCAGTCTTAACAAAGTCTGGCAATGTACCAGTTAATACTGCTAAGCAAAGCTCCTCAAGAGCAGCAGTATCAAATAGTACTGCCAGATATGTGTTAAATGCTTTTCAAACTAGACCAACTGTGAATATACAAAACCAAGATCAAATTTTTATTATAAGTCCACAATTCATCGGTTTAAGGAGATATTATATCAAAGGAACATACCAACAGACAGTTAATTTAAAGAAAAAAGTTTATACACTATTAACGATAAAGTCAATTTAACTACTGCGGGACAACAAGCAGTAGTTAGTTTCTGTTTTAGTGACATGAAAAATGATATAAGTCCCTGTAGCAGCTGGATTTTATAGACCAACGAGATAAAGTAATAGATCAAATCTCCAAAGACAATGGATCATACATGCCTAAAAGTTTTGACTATGTTGATCCTCCAGGCAAACTCAAGTCAGTGATGGCTTGGGTCCCCAAGAGAAACTAATTCTCTTATTTTGAGTGCAGGGTAATCCACAATATGCTTTAACAGGAGATCAAGGGATATTTGATAGTTTTGCTCTAGGCATATGACTGGGAACAATTCCTACCTTAACTCAGATTATCAAGACATAAAAGAAATAATTTGTTACATTTGCAGAGAAGTCCCTAAAGGAGGTAAAATTACTGAAAATGGTAAAATAGGACTTGGGAAATTAGACTTTGAAGATGTATACTTTGGTGAAGGAATTTAAGTTTAATTTTTTCTGTGTCTCACAAATGTGTGACAAAAAAACAGTGTTCTTTTCACTAAGACTGAATGTCTTATTATATCTCTTGATTTTAAGTTACTTGATGAAAGTCAAGTACTGCTTAAAGTTCCTAGACAGAATAATATGTACAGTTTCTATTTAAAGAATGTTGTTCCATCAGGAGGTTTGACTTATTTATTTGCAAAGGCTACAATAGATGAGTCTAATTTATTGGCATAGGGAGCATTGGTCATGTAAACTTTAAAACAATTAACAACTTGTGAGGGAAACCTTGTTAGAGGTTTTGTCTTCAAAGCTTTTTGAAAATGACCATACATGTGTTGCTTTTCAGAAGGGAAAGCAACACAAAGCCTCCTGTAAGACCAAGTCGATGTGAGCTCTATCAGCCAGCCTTTACAAATGTTGCATATGGATTTGTTTGGTCCAACATTTGTAAATAGTCTAAATAAAAAGATGTATTGCCTTGTTGTTACTGATGACTTTAGTAGGTTTAATTGGGTTTTCTTTTTGGCCTCTAAGGATGAGACTAGTGGAATACTAAACACTTTTAGCGACAGGCATAGAATAAACCAAATAAATCGAAGCGCGTAGAGCGAAATTATCAGGTGTGACAATAGAACTGAGTTTAAGAATAGTGAAATGAATCAGTTTCTGTGAGATGAAAGGAATCAAGAGAGAATTTAGTGTTGCTAGGACTCCACAACAAAATGGAGTAGCTGAAAGAAAAATATAACACTAATAGAGGCAGCTAGGACTATGCTAGCAGATCCACATTATCTATTACATTTTGGTCAGAAAAAAAACAAATCAATACTGCTCGTTATTGTTCAGAATAGAGTTTTGGATAAGTAAAGCCTAAACAAGACACCTTAAGACTTTTAATTGGAAGAGTCACCAAATCTAACTTCATGAGACCTTTTTTGGGGTGCCCTATTTACTATCGGGGAATTGATCCTTAGATCACCTAGCACAGTTTGAAGGATAAGTAGATGAGGGTTCTTGGGTTGATACTCCCAGTAATAGTAAAGGTATTTAGGGTATTTAACACTAGCACCAAGGAAGTTGAAGAGAACCTGAGATATTAAATTCTTGAAAATAAACCTAATGTTGCAGGATTTGGTCCAGAATGGCTCTTTGAATATGATTCACTGACACAATCTATGAACTATAACCCCAGTTTTTTTTTTACAAGAAATCAAACTAATGATGATGCAGGTTGTAAAACCCTGTATTTAAGGTCACTACTAATTCTAATCTCATAATTATTTTATGAAATTTTAAAAAAAAAAATACTTTTTAATATGATTTTAGGTCGATTTCATTAAAATCATCATTTTTTAAATTTTCGCGAAATTCTATACTTGAAGTTATTCCGTTTATTGATCGAGAAATCAACTAATGCCATATTTTAGCCATTAAAGCTTAATTATTTTATTTTTAGTATTTTTCCATCTTTTATTTATATTTGGCCGAAACCGAGACAAAACTTGCGTTTTTATAAAAAATAACGGGTTTAATAAGTTTTTGGGCCGGGATTCACTTAATATAACTTGGTTAATAAAACTTGTGTCCATAAACCCCCTCTCCTCTCCTTTGGCGGCGGCCCAACCTCACTGACAACACAAAAACCTTTTTCTTTTCTTTTGATCCATCAAGGCCTAAATCCTAATTTGAGTCCAACTAAAACCCACTCTCCCCTTTTATTATTAAACACGGCACAAAACACATACAACACAAACCTTAGAAACCAACAGTCGAATCCCTCTCCCTCTTTTCTTCTTGGTTCGACAGCCCCAACACCAAAACCACCATCTTCATCTTTAAATCTCCATCAAATCCCTTTCTTTTAACCCTAAATCAATACTACAATAAACCCTAATCATTCCTCACCAATAAAAATCATCATGCAAGGAGATTATGAGCTCTTGATTTTTGGAAGATTTTAAGTTTTAAGGGTTTTGACTTGATTTAAAGCAAGAGGGTTAACAAGGGTTTGATTTTGAAAGGTTTGGGTATATTGGAAAGTCATATTTTGTTCTTGGTTTGTCCTTGGTAAATCGGCAGCCGAACACACAACGCCCTCTACTGTTTGGTGATTTGATCATTCTCCTTCTTCTATTTTGTGTTGTAAGTCATCCTTAAAAACCCTAAGTTATTATCTAATTTGTATGTAGATGCATGTGTTTGATTTTGGTTCCTTGAGGCATGCATGTACTTGATATGTTTTGGCTTTGGTTTAATATTTTTCATGGAGTATATTGGTTGTAGAAGATTTTTAAAGGTGAGTTGTTGCATTGCATTTATCTAAGTATTCGTGTTTGATGAGTCTTGGAATGATTTAGAGTTAGAAATTAATAGCAGTTTTGAATCAGTAGCAAAACGTGGGTCTTTCTAAATTTTTTTGGCCTGGAGCCTGTGATTAAACTACATAGTTGGGTAGATATATGTTTAAGGTAAATGTATCCAATTGGATATAGCCGTAACTCCTCCGGATGAGTGATATGGTCGTTTTACGAAGACTTGTCGAATCTGGAAACTTGTTTGGAAAACAGATTAAACACTATAATTTTTCACTAAAGTTCTGCATTTTAAAAATAAAGCCCCTTTTTCGTTTCAGTAGTAAACACTTAAACTAACTTACTCCAAGTGGATATACTTTGAAAGCTATAACTGTTTTCGGAAAATACTCAAAATTAGGTTTGGTAGGAAAAATTTGGGAACTGCTGCAGACCAGCATTATAATGGGTTTAAATTCAAACAAATTTTGGCCTAAAGGTCTGTATTTATTGATGGGGTTGTAGAAAATAAGTTCAAGGAACATGTGTCAAAATGATAGAGCCATATCTCACTCCGATGAATAGATATGACCGCTTAACGGAAACAAATCAATTTTCTTGAACTACTGTTTCAAAAAAGGGATTTGAATCCATAGAGAAATCACTAAAGTAGTTGGATTTTAAAACATAAAAGTGTTAAACACTAGACATCATAAGCTTTCATCTCTCTTTTGATTCAACTTGATTTCTATTATAGAATAGGGTTTATGTCCAAAACCATAAGCGTTAGAAATTCAGTGAACTTTCTGTTTTGAGTTATGATTAGTAAAAACTCATTTCCCGTGGATTGGTAAATGATTTGATTAAAAGGCCTAAGGTTCTGGAAACTAGACTTAAGCATATTTCCAGGGGTGAAAGCCCCATCCTTATATGTTTTATAGGTTAAGAGATATGGTCTTGTAAACTTGATTAAAAATTCAGCAACATAGTTTTACGCCTTTTCTTGAGAAATAAAAGTGCGGCAACATAGTAATAAGATAAGGATCGCTAAGCAAGACTTAGTAGACACTTAATGGGATATAAGTGCAGGTTGTGTACCAACTTGGGGATAAATACTTTTGGATACTCTTAAAGCAAAGCATGCAATCTCGGAAACATATCTGTGATATATAATCGATTTATGTCATATATACGTATCGATCTTCTTTATCATTCTAAGCCACGTCACATCTTTTAGGTTGTGCTTAGACACTTCTTGTCCGAAGATCCATATCACTTCAGGTCTTCATAACTCCTAAGGTGAGTTCATAGCCCCATCTTTTCTTCTTTAATGGTTTTCATAACTATTTTCGGGGTGAGAATACATGCTCGTTTTACCAAATAACTTATTGATTCCAATTTCATAAGCGTTACATGAATGTTTTTACTAAAGGAACTTTACTTGCTCTTCACAAATTTCTAATAACATGTTTGATACAAGGTTGTATACCATTTAATTTATTTAAGCTGAATTGCTGTACTAAATGATTTGAGATCATTGTTTATTATTACAAAACTGTTAGTTTTTGAACATATTACTTGTTTTAAATTGGACACAAGTGCTTGAAGGTGATGCTTGGCCCGATTAAAATTTATTCTGCATGAGTACTATTGCAAAAAGGCCCCCGAATTTCCTGCACTTAATAACCTATGATGGGTGATGCTGCTAGTACATTAAGTAGATCTATTGGGTCGTGACTCTGCCCGTGTTTGGGGTTGTTACATCCATGGCGCGATCACCCTAAAGGACAATTTAGTATTGAGAATTCTTAAGGATAAATTGCCATATTACCTTGTTGAGTGGGCAAATTATATGCATAATTTTATATGCTTGATAAACTTTCAGATGCATAGCTTTAATGCGATAATATATTAATTGCATTTACTTAACATTGCATTCGTTGCACTGTCACTGGCTGATCTTAAACCTTGTGGTCCATTACTAAACATTACTTGATTTATTGAATCCCTACTTGAATTTCAAAAATAGTTCTTTGAAATGTTGTAACGCTACTTTTCTTTCAGAAATATTACTTGAATTATTTCAACACTGCTTTTACTTAAACCTATGAATTCACCAACATTATTGTTGACGTTTTGCATTATTTTTCCTCAGGATATTATATTGGCTAGCTGTGCATTGGGTGCATTCGAGTCGCGTGGATATCAAAACTTTAAATACTTGGTTTTCTTCACATTTGACGACCATTTATTATTAAAATATACAACGGAGTTGTGTTTAAACTCCTGTAATCCTGTTAAATTATGAATTATTGGGACCTAAATTTACTCTGATATTTATTAAATCGAATGTGACATTTTATTAAACGTCTCTTTTGAGGTCGTTTTCTATAAACAATTGTGTGTATGAGCTATGAATAGCACCCAAGTGGTATTTACCCCGCTTCGTTGTTGATTTTATGGAGGGTGTTACAGATATGGTATCAAGCACTCGTTATGAGCGAACTAGGTCATTCTTTTCAAAACCCTAGACTATAACCATTTTTCAAAAAATTTAAAGAGTCCTTCACCATTGTCCGATATCCGCGCGCGCTTGCTCCCAGGTAACTTATATGCTCCCTTTTGCATTCTTATTGTTATCATATTAATAATGAAAATATAATTCTTGGTTATTATTTTGCTCTCATACATCTATCTTATGACGTCATATTATTTTCTTTATACAGTTCGGTTATATCTACGCTGACCATTTCGATTATCGCGTACTTCCTGTTTTCTTATTTTCTCTCTCGAACATCAATACTAGTATTATATATGGATACTCGTACATATATGAGCTACTCTCCTCTCAAATTCTAACGCTTATCTTCGGGATCACTGCCATCTATATATATAATAGTAATTCCTATAAGTGTTGACTATTTATGGTTACTTTCGGCTTATTTTTTTGGGAACTTTCGAGTAAAGTTGGTATTTTAATGGGAAAATTTTGACTTAAATCCTACTGTATCTTTGCCATTAATGAGATTACTAATATTTATGTCCTAGAGGCGAGTTGGATGGAACGCCAACTCTTTCGGATGGTCGAGATACGACTAAAACCGTGGAAACAAATTTAGTGTGTACCCGTCATTTATAATGCAGATAGTTAGGCTTATAACTAATTTATTTGACATTGAGGCTACTAAAGGTTTTCACATGGTGAGGGTAAGAACATATTATAATCATGTGGTTCTTTGGATAAATCCGTAACTATTCCGGATGAACGGGTTACGACTAGAACAGCCAAACTAATCATAAATTGTGCTTAGATTTTCAAAACGAGTTTGCGACTAATATTTTCATATTAAGTGCCCCATTTTCAAAATTTAAAACCTATAGATTTAGATAAACTTAAAACCTGGCCTTATCGTTTTGAGGTCAAACCAAGAAATAAAAATGGGAATTAATTCTAAAAATAAAACGATAAAACAAGAAAATGTTTTAAAAATCAGATTTGGCACTGATGGAAAAATGATACACTCACTTAGGATCTAACACATTGAGTATTTTCTTGTAAACTCAGTAAACAAGAGTCTAACATCTTGTAAGGCGAAAACCTGTTCGTGGTTAATAACTAATATACGGATTATGAAATATATGTCCATTGAAGTCAAATTGACAAAAGGTCTAGAAATATTTATGTAATGATAATTACCTACATATGTGTATAGTACTAAGGTAAGTCTTAATAAGTTCTTTTCTTTGATATTTTATGAGCATTGCGGTGATCTCTAAAACATTAACGTGACTTTATTTCATTTCCATTCGATAATATTGACATCTTTACTTTGTCAATTCCACTAGTTGATTGTTATTGTCGACACTCCGAGTCCGAACACTCTTCTTATGCTTTTGAATCGCGTATGTTGTGTTTGTAATCCATTGTTTTGAAATCTTCCAATTGATGGGAGTACGGCTTTATCTTGTCACCTCGGATCGTGCCGTCTTTTGGCACATACCTTTGGAACATGATGGACTAACGTCTCATTACTCTTCTTGCTACTTCTTATGATTTGAAGGATTATGTTCGTCAAGTAGACACATCCTTTTTACTTATTGCAACATTGTTTTGATATTGTGTTTTGTGTCAGCCATGCTTAAGTAGGATGATTTATAATCGTCTTATTGAAATGAATTGGGACGCTTCTTCATTTGATATAATATAAAATATAAACCCCCGAACCCATAAGTTTTATAAATTTTTACTTACAAGGATGGGACGCCACTTTTTTGGTAAGTGACAAATTAGTAAATGATTTGGCTTATGTGTTTCCGACATAACGTGCGTACGAATCATTATTTGGGCTATGAACTCCTTTCGACTCGTAATTTGTTATATGGATTTTTTTTTCCGAATGTGTATCGCCCGCCGTGAACTTGATGAGCTAATAGTAATGAAACCCCATAAACCTTTCCCAAGAATTGACGACTTGTTAAAATTCTTCGTTCCCAATATCTTTTTCCTCGAGTCATGTATTTTATCCTTCCTTTAACGGATTCCTCATAGGAGGCATTTAATCCGTTCTCTTCATGATTTTGCATATATTTGAATGCTTTGAACCATGTTCAATCAAGGTAAATAAAATCAATTTTCATTAGAAACCTCGACGAGGACCTGAGTATACCCTCAATCTCTTCACGAATAAACCGTGGACGATTATGGCGAATTGAGCACCGGGACGGCGCTCCCGTAAGGAGGGAAGAATGTAAAACCCCGTATTTAAGGTCACTGCTAATTCTAATCTCATAATTATTTTATGAATTTAAAAAAAATTACTTTTAATTATTTTAGTCGATTTCATTAAAATCGTCATTTTAAATTTTCGCGAATTCTATACTTGACGTTTATCCGTTATTGATCGAGAAATCAACGAATGCCATATTTTAGCCATTAGAGCTTAATTATTTATTTTTATATTTTGACCATCTTTATTTATATTGGCCGAAACGAACAAACTTGCGTTTTATAAAAAATAACTTGGGTTTAATAGATTTTAGGCCGGGAATTCACTTAATAAAACTTGTTAATAAAACCTGTGTCCATAAAACCCCTCTCCTCTCTTTGAGGTCCGTCTTCTATAACTTGTAGGAATGATACTATTAAGTGGCACCCAAGTGATATTCCGCTGCATTTGTGATTTTAATGGGGTGTGGACACAGTTATAGAGACAAAAGTTAAAGCAAGTTGCAAACTGGATATGAGAAAGCATCTAATCATGAATATACAACTACCAATTTTTTGACTTTATGATTCTCAGGTCCATAGAGCACAGATGATGAGATTTTTGATGATGCTGGAAAGAAGAATGATGCTCAGTATCCAGCCAAAGGAAGGATGATAAAAATGAATCATGGAGAAAGATGTTAGAAATCAAGAAGAACCTCTTAGAAAACAATTTGATCAAGAAACTAAAAGATTGGTTGGTCAAGGAGAGGCTTCTATCACTAACAACACTTTCAGACTTAGTACTGTTAGTCCATCTGTTAGTGTTGCTGAGCAAAGTTTTGACAATAATGATCTTCCAACAGATCCACTTATGCCTGATTTGGAGGATTCTACTGATATCTTTAGAAGGTGCATATGATGATGAAAGATGTGGGTTGCAGAGGCCTGACCTCAACAATTTAGAACACCATGAATGGTCAGTCCTGATTTCCCATAAGAAGAATTCACAAGGATCTCCTAAAGACCAAATTAATGTGGAGGACAAAATTAGTCTATTCAAATAAAGGAGAATGACCAATTTTCTAAAGAAAATGCTATGTCACTACATTAGTCATGCAAAAGAACATATCAAAAAGATTATCATAACTGCATATTGCCTGTTTTCTCTCTCAAATAGAACCCAAAAAGGTAATCCAAGCTTTGACAGATCCAAGCTGGATAGAAGCAATGCAAGAAGAGCTTCTGCAATTTAAACTTCAAAAGGTTTGGACTCTGGTGCATCTACCTAATGGCAAGAGGGCCTATTGGAACTAAGTGGTCTTATAGAAACAAGAAAGATAAGAGAGGAATTGTTATTAGAAACATGGCAAGACTGGTTACACAAGGTTATACCCAAGAATAAGGAATTGATTATGATGAGGTTTTTGCCCCTGTTGCTAGGAAATAGAAGCAAATAGTTATTTTTGGCATATGCAATCAATTATGGGGTTTAATTATGTAACCAGATGATGTGAAGATGCCTTTTAATATGGTAATATTGAAGCGAAGAGGTTATGTTCCAACTCCTAGGTTTTGAAGATCCACGGTTCTTTGATAATGTTTATAAGAAGGAAAAAGCTATATAGGGTCACTCAAGCTCCTAGAGCCTGGAATGATACCTTGTCAACCTACTTAATTGAAAATGGATTTTAGAAGAGCACTATAGATAAGACTTTGTTCATCAAGACTAACCAAAGGTGATATCATGTTTAGTACATGTGTAGTTGAAGATACATCTTTGGGTCAACAAGAAGTCTTTATTTGCAGAGTTTTAAGTTTGATGCATAAGAAATTCTAGAGTGAGTTCAATGGAGCTCACATTCTTCTTAGGGTTACAAGTAACAACAGAAGAAGTATGGACACTTTATTAGCTAATACAAATAGGTGTTAATATATTGAAAAAGTATAGAAATGTATCACTGTAAAGATATAAATCTTATTTTTCCCATCAATGGAAGTATCTTATACATACCATCTTTAACAAGCTAAGAAGATCTGTTAATTGGGATCAACAAGTGGTATTAGAGCTTGTTGATAAACTCTGAATAAGAAGAACACTATATCTACACAAGATCTCATAATAAAAGAGAAGATGGAATCACAGTCAGAAATTACCCAAACAGTATCCACACTAAAACTTCTAGTACTCAAAACTAGAGATTATGATATGTGGAGCATGAGAATGAAGCAATATCTTACTCACACTGATTATGCTCTTTGGGAGGTTATTATGAATGGTGATGCACCTGCTATTGCATCAGCTAGTACTGAAGGTCCCATTCCTCCCAAAACTACTGAACAAAAGCTAGCAAGAAAGAATGAATTGAAAGCAAAAAGCACTTTGTTGTTAGCCATTCCTGATGAGAACCTATTGAAGTTTCATGGAATCAAGGATGCAAAGACCCTATGGGAAGCTATCAAGACCAGGTTTAGAGGTAACAAAGAATTAAAGAAAATGCAGAAAACCATTCTAAAGCAGCAATATGAGAATTTTACTGCATCAAGATCTGAAGGACTAGATAAAACCTATGATAGGTTTCAGAACCTCATCAGCCAATTGGAAATTCATGGTGAAGTTATCTCCCAAAGAAATGCAAAACTAAGTTACTAAGAGTCATCCATTAGCTTGGAACAAATATTGCCCTGAGTCATTAGAATCAAATCTATCTACGACACAATGAGAATGGATGACTTGTACTAACAACTTGAAGGTGCATAAACTGAGATTTTAAGCCCAATTCAAGCTCAAGCACAAACTCTTAGAATGTGGCTTTTGTATCTTCAAAAAAACACTAGCACACTAATGAAGCAGTTAATACTGCTTATGAAGTTTCTACTGCTAACTCACAAGGACAAGCTTCTTCCTCATCCTATGCTGATGATGTCATGTCCTTTTTGAGCCTGAGCCAATCTAATAGTCCAACAGTTTGGACAATGAAGACATGGAGCAGATTGATACTGATGATCTTGAAGAGATGGATCTCAAATGGTAGGTGGCCATGCTTACCATGAGAGTGAAGAGGTTCTTAAAGAAGACAAGAAGGAATCTGAACTTTAATGGAATAGAAACTGTTGGCTTTGATAAGACAAAGATTGAATGTTATAACTGTCACAGAGAGGTCCACTTGCTAGAGAAAGGGCAGGGCACCACGGAATCAGGGGAATAGAATGGAGATGTTCCAAGAAGAATTGTACCAGTAGAGACTCCTGCAAATGCCTTGGTTGTTCAAGATGGGATAGGTGGTTATGATTGGAGCTTTCAGGCTAAAGAATGACCCATAGACTTTGCTCTAATGGCCCATTTGTCTTCAGGTTCATCCAGTTCATCAAGTTCAGACTCTGAGGTATCCACTTGCTCCAAAGCTTGCTTAAAATCCTATGAGTCTTTAAAAGAACACTTAGATAAACAGAAAGAGCAGCTTAAAAAATCTAACCTAAAAATTATAGGTTATCAATTAGGCTTAGAATCATTAGAAGCTAGAATTATTTTTCATCAAAAAAATGAAGCTGTTTATGAGAAAGACATTGCATTTTTGAAATATGATGTTAAAGTAAGAGATAATTCTATTACAGAGCTTAAAAATCAGTTAGCAGAGGCTTTAAGAGAAAAGGATGATTTGAAACTCAAATTAGAAAAGTTTGAAACTTCATCTAAGAAACTAACTGATCTATTAAACAGTCAAATACGTGTTAATAACAAGACTGGTATTGGTTTTGACAGTCAAATAACTGAGAATGAACTGAGTTCATAAGAATAATAATGAAGTGTTTGTAAGTGCATCTGATAGTAGTATGAATGAGATTGAAGAGGAAAATAATCAAGTAAATGATAGGTTTAAGAAGGTTGAGGGATATCATGCAGTTCCTCCTCACTACACTGGGAACTACATGCCCTCAAGACCTGACTTGTCCTTTGCTGGATTAGATGATTCTGTCTATAAGACTAATGTGATTGAAACTATCACTAGTGTGTCTGGGAATGAATCAACTGCATCTAAGTTTAGTAAGGATAATTTGGAACAACCTAAAGATGTTAGGCCTAGTCCACCTATTGTTGAAGAGTGGGAGTCTAATAGTGATGATGACCGTGTGACTAGACCTTCAATTGAACAGTATAAACCTAGTTATGCTAAAATCAATTTTGTTAAATCAAATGAAAATACTAGGAAATCTGTTATTGAATAAAACACATATAGGCAAGCTGAAAACCTTAGGAAAAGTCAGAGTCCTAGGGTTGATAAAAGAAATTGGAATGTACTAATAACTCAGAAACTAAGGGGTAGTTTTGAGTTCCATAAAAAAGCTCATTTTGTATGTGGAAGTCTTAACCATTTAATTAAGGACTGTAAGTTTTATGAGAATAAAATGGTTGGAAATCTATGTTGAATAATATGGGAAGGGTTACTGGTTAAAGGGAAGTTAGACCAGTATGGAACAATGCTCAGATGGTGAATTACCAAAATAAATTAACTCACCCACCATCTAAATGAAATTTTGGTTTCCAACTGAGTCTTACAAAGTCTGGCAATGTACCAGTAATAAAAAAAAAATAATGCTAAGCAAAGCTTTCAGGCGGTAGTATCATATGTACTGCCCATACATGTTAATACTTACTGCAACTAGACGAACTGTGAATGATGTAAAACCAAGTTCAAATGTTTTTCATAAGTCACATTCATCAGTTAAGAGGACTATTTATCAAAGAACAGTACCTAAAAACAGTGATTTTAAAGAAAAAGTTAATACTTCTAAGGTAAACAATGTAAATACTGCTGGGATAAAAGTAGTAGTTAGTGCTGTTCAGGGACATGAGGAAAATGCTGTTAAGTCCTCAGCATGCCGGATTTGGAGACCAATAGGAAAAGTAATTGACAATATCTCCAAAGACAGTGGATCATACATGCCTAAAAGATTTTACTATGTTGATCCTCATGGCAGACTCAAGTTAGTGATGGCTTGGGTCCCCAAGAGAAACTAATTCTCTTATTTTGAGTGCAGGGTAATCCACAATATGCTTTACAGGATCAAGGGATTTTTGATAGTGGATGCTCTAGGCATATGACTGGGAACAAGTCCTACCTAACAGATTATCAAGACATTGATAGAGGATTTGTTGCATTTGTTGGAAGTCCTAAAGGAGGTAAAATTACTAGAAAAGGTAAAATTAGGACTGGGAAATTAGACTTTGAAGATGTATACTTTGTAAAGGAACTTAAGTTTAATCTTTTCTCTGTCTCACAAATGTGTGACAAGAAAAACAGTGTTCTTTTCACTGAGACTGAATGTCTTATTCTATCCTCCGACATTTAAGCTACTTTGATGAAGTCAAGTCTTGCTTAAAGTTTCCCATAAAACAACATGTACAGCTTTAATCTAAAGACTGTTGTTCTTCAAAGTTTGAACTTGTTTATCTACAAAGGCTACAATAGACGAGTCTAATTTATGGCATAGGAGGCTTGGTCATATAAACTTTAAAACTATGAACAAACTTATGAGGGGAAACCTTGTTAGAGGCTTACCTTCAAAGCTTTTTGAAAATGACAATTCTTGTGTTGCTTGTCAGATGGGAAAGCAACACAAAGCCTCTTGTAAGCTCTATCAGCCATCCCTTACAAATGTTGCATATGGACTTATTTGGGCCAACATTTGTAAGGAGTATCAATCACAAGATATATTGCCTTGTTGTCAGTGATGACTATAGTAGATTTAGTTGTGATCTTTTTAGCCATGGAAGATGAGACTAGTGGGGATCCTTAAAACTTTTTATAACTGGATAGAAAATCAATAAATCATAAGTTAAAATCATCAGATTGACCTTGGAACTGAGTTTAAGAATAATGAACATTGAATCAGTTCTTTAGGATGCAAGGGATTAAGAGGGAGTTTTAGTGTTTCCAAAACTCCTCAACAAAATAGAGGTTGCTGAAGAAAGAATGGACACTAATTGGTAGCTAGGACTATGCTAGAAGTTTCTTATTACCTACTAATATTTTGGCGGAAGCAGTTAAATACTAGCTTGTTATGGTTCAGAATTGGGTTCTAGTGACTAAGCCTTACAATAAGACCTCCTTATAAACTATTACTTGGTAGACTACCTAGTTTAAGCTGTATGAGAACTTTTGGTGTCCTGTGTGACTCTTTTAATACCTTAGATCCCTTAGGCAAATTTGATGGGAAGGCTGATGAAGAGTTCTTGGTTGGATACTCTGTAAATAGTAAGGCATTTAGGGTATTTAACACTAGAACCAAGAAAGTTGAAGAGAACCAGCATATTAAATTTCATGAAAATAAACCTAATGTTGTAGGAAGTGGTCCAGAATGCTTTTAATATTGATTCACTGACAAAAACTTTGAAAAAAGTATGAGCCAGTTACTGCAAGGGGCATCAACTATGATGTTGCAGTATAGAGACAAATGTTAATGCAGTGCAAACTGGACAGGAGAAAGCATCTAATCATGAATATATTCTGCTACCATTTTTGACTTCTGATTCTCAAGGTCCAAAAGTGCAAGATGGATGAGTTGTTGAATGATGACTGAAAAGAAGAATGATGTTAGATATCGAGCAAAATACGGTGATAAAAATGGTATGAGAAGGATGTTAGGGATCACGAGAAGTCTTGGAAAACTATTTGATCACGTAACTAAAGATTGGTTTGGTCAAGGAGAGGCTAACTATAAACCCGGAACAGCACTAATAGACTTAATACTGTTAGTCCATCTATTAGTGCTGTTGGGCAAAGTTTTGACAATAATGATCTTCCAACTGATCCTCTTATGCCTGATTTGGAGGAATGATATCTCGCGTATCCTTTAGAGGTGCATATGATGATGAAGATGTGGGTGTAGAGGCTGACCTCAACAATTTGGAAACCACCATGAATGTCAGTCATATTCCCACAAATAGAATTCACATGGATCATCCTAAAGACTAGATTATTGGATACATAAATTCAACTATTCAAACAAGGAGAATGATTAATTTTTCTGAATAAAATGCTATGGTCAGCTACATTAGCAAGCAGAGAAGAACAAATCACAAAGATTATCAGAACTGCTTGTTTGCCTATTTTCTCTTTTAAATAGAACCTAAAAAGGTGATCCAAGCTTTGACAGATCCAAGCTAGATAGAATCAATGCAAGAGGAGCTTCTACAATTCAAACTTCAAAAGGTTTGGACTCTGGTGGATCTTCATAAAGGCAAGAGAGCTATTGGAACTAAGTGGGTATATAGAAACAAGAAAGACGAGAGAGGAATTATAGTCAGAAACAAGGCAAGACTGGTTGCACAAGGTTATACCCAAGAGGGAGGAATTGAATATGATGAGGTTTTTGCTCTTGTTGCTAGGATTGAAGCAATCAGGTTATTTTTGGCATATGCATCATTTATGGGGTTCATTGTGTACTAGATGGATGTGAAGAGTGCCTTCTTATATGGTACTATTGAAGAGGAGGTATATGTTTGCCAACCTCCTGGTTTTGAAGATCCAGAGTTCCCTGATAAAGTGTATAAGGTAGAAAAAGCTTTATATGGTCTACATCAAGCTCTTAGAGCCTGGTATGAGACCTTGTCTACCTACTTAATTGAAAATGGATTTAGAAGAGTCACTATAGATAAGACTTTGTTGATCAAGAAGGACAAAGGTGATATCTTGTTAGTATAGGTGTATGTTGATGATATCTTCTTTGGGTCTACTAAGAACTCTTTATGTGAAGAGTTTGAGCAGATAATGCATAAGAAATTCTAGATGAGTTCTATGGGGGATCTCACTTTCTTCTTAGGGTTACAAGTATAACAAAAGAAGGATGGAATATTCATTAGCCAAGACAATTATGTGGTTGATATATTGAAAAAGTTTGATTTATCACTATGAAGACAACAAGCACTCCAACAAAGACTAACAAGGCATTGATCAAGAATGAAGAAGCTGAGAATGTGGATGTACACTTATATAAATCAATGATTGGGTCATTGATGTACTTAACAGCTTCTAGGCCTGGCATAA
The DNA here is from genome assembly GCA_026074375.1 of Tanacetum coccineum. Lineage (NCBI taxonomy): Eukaryota > Viridiplantae > Streptophyta > Magnoliopsida > Asterales > Asteraceae > Tanacetum > Tanacetum coccineum. The sequence continues at coordinate 25,827 of BQNB010060397.1, forward strand.
TGTTTGCTGTTTGTGCTTGTGTAAGGTTCCAAGTTACACCAAAGACTTCACATCTTCATGCTGTAAAGAGGATCTTTAGATACTTAAAAGGTCAGCCTAAATTGGGCCTTTGGTATCCTAGAGATTCACCATTTGACTTGGAAGCCTTTTCTGATAGTGATTATGCTGGAGCTAGCCTTGACAGGAAATCCACAACAGGAGGTTGTCAATTTCTTGGCAAGAGGTTAATTTCATAGCAATGTAAGAAGCAGACTATAGTAGCCAATTTTACTACTGAAGCAGAGTATGTTGCTACTACTAATTGCCGTGGACAGGTGTTATGGATCCAAAATCAAATGCTTGATTATGGGTTTAATTTCATAAATACTAAAATTTACATTGATAATGAAAGCACCATTTGCATTGTGAAGAATCCAGTGTTTCATTCTAAAACCAAGCACATTGAGATAAGGCACCATTTCATCAGAGATTCTTATAAGAAGAAGTTGATTCAAGTGATCAAGATTCACACAGACCATAATATTACAGATCTTCTCATAAAGGCTTTTGATGTTAGCAGGTTTAACTTTTTGATTGCTAGCATTAGATTACTTAATCTCTGAAGTATTGTTTGAGGATAGGTTTATTTGTTTAGATAACTATTTTTAACTTTTATTCACGGGTTATGCATAAATATCGATCCTCATGAATTCTCACATGTCTATCTAGTAATTTCTAGTGTGCTTATGATGAATAGAGGCATCTTGTTGTATAGATATTGGAGAAAAATTTAAGATTGTTAGTCTAATTTTAATGCTGCTTTATATATGTGTATTGGCATAGCTGATAATACACATAGAAGCTTTGTTTGAGGGAAGGCTATATGGAACTATATGTATAAGTGCAGCGGATAATACATCATAGATGAATAGAATGGAGAGCAAGAGCTGCCAAGTGATGAAAATGGGTTAATTCTGGTAATTGATACTTAGTACTGCTAAGCTTAAAAGTTAATAATGTCAGTTATTATGCAAGATGTTTTGGATTGTGTTTCTTTGTGTTTAGAACTAACATTTTGTAGGATTAGAGCTTAAAGGTTATTTGATTAATAATGGATATGCTGATTTGGTGTGAATGCTGGTGACTTTGTTAATATTGCTAATGTTTCACATGTTGGTTTTCACCACATAACAAATGGTCATCAATTCACCATGTCTAACAGACAAGAAAGAATTGGCTATTCCAGGGCAAACGACGACTGGTAAAGAATTCTCAAATCCGTTGATGGCTGGTAGTTTGCCAAAAACTATAAGTGCGAAAGTTAGTACTGCTAGTATAAACTTAGTACTGCTAGCCTAACTTGGTGCTGCTAAAGTTACTGTCACTAAATACTATTCAGGGGTAATTTTTTTCAAATTAACGGCTACTTTCCTCTTAAGTTTTCTTTAGTGCCTATATAAGCCTATTAATCAAACAATATCTTTCACAAATACCAATTGCTCATAATTCATCAAACCCTAATCGATTTTCACACCGACAAATTCAATTATTCATGGTTGATCTTGCTTTTGTAAACCAACACAGCATGGTCGCGTATTTGGAAAAGAGTGATGAGAATGCAGAATTTCATCAGATAGTGGACTTTCTCTCTATATGTTTGATCAACTACACTCTCACTGTAAGTCCCACTATCTATGCTTCTTATATTGAACACTTTTGGAATACTGCCACTTCTAAAATAGTCAATTTAGTAAAGCAAATACATGCCATAGTTGATGGCAAGGTAGTAGTGACATCAGAATCATCAGTGAGGAATGATCTTCTCTTTGATGTTGAGGATGGTATTACTTGCCTCACAAATGATGACATTTTTGAAAACCTTGCATTGATGGGGTATGAACAGCTTTCAACAAAACTTACTTTTACCACAAAAAGGTTCATTCCTATCCATAATGGAAATTCCTGATACTTTACCATCCTTCACATTGTATAAGATTCAAAATCAACTGGCTGGAATGAGTTTTCAACCAATTTTGGCTTCAGCAGTTATATGTTTGGCAAAGGGCCAAAAATTTTAATTTTTCTAAATTGATTTTTGATGGTATGTTAAGGAACTTTGATCCAAAGAAGTTTTTAATGTATCTAAGGTTTTTACTACTCTATTGTAAATAAACCAGGCTTAATGATTTTTCAGTACTTTTATGATACTTATGAAACAACCAAACCATACTAAAAAGGTTTTGCACAATAATGGCAAGGGCAAAGTAAAAGTTTTTAAGAAAATTTCTCAATTTTTGAACTTCCATTGTTGGTGCAAACAATGCACTGAGGGTGAAAGTTCAATAACACCCCCTGAACCCTAACCCACACCCTCTACCTCACCACCAAATGTTTTTGAACCTCAAACTAAACTACTTTAAACTGAAACACCTCTAACAGTTTCCCATGAACCTCAGACTGAAGCTAACATTAAGCAAATACTCCCATTTCCATCTATATATCAAAGAAAACACAAAAAGACACAAAAACATATGAGAGCCAAAAAGGCCACTGAGTTACCTCAGACTAGTGTGCACTCTAGGACCCTTGATGTAGATGAGGTTGTCATAAGGAGGGTGGTGACAGTGTAGAAGGGTTATCATACTGATGCTAGCTTTGTTGACAGCAAGGACAGTGATACATAATTAGGGACCCTAACTCGGCAATGCCTAATGTTGTCATTCCTCAGGATTGGTACAGGTGGCATTCCTAGGTGCCAAAAAACCATAGGGGGTGCTCTTGCTCAGACTAGGTCTGAGAGAGTGCTTAAACAGCCCAATGAACCACCTCTCCCAGAAGGTCACACATCTGGAAGTGGGGAGGGCAGGATGGCACATACTTTTGAATTGATGGATAGCTGTACCTCATACCACCCCTTGATTCCACCTTCTCCCAGGGAGGTTCACACACCTGGAAGTGATGAGGGTAGACTGAAATTGGAAGAATTGATGGCTATGTGTACAAAATTGTCAAAACAGGTGCTTGACTTAGAGAAAGAGAAGGATGCTCAAGCTGTGGAGATCCTCAAACTAAAGAAAAGAGTCAAGAAATTAGAAAGACAAGGAAGTCAAGCATCTCAACACCAAGAAGGAGGATATACGGCAGGTTGAGTCTTATGATGATGGATGTAGATGGGAGGATGCATCCAAACAAGGGGGAAAAGTGACAAGACAAAGCCAATGTTTAAAGATAGTGACTTTGATGGACTTGATGATATGGAAAATGTTGAAGGAGAGACAGTTTATGCTGCTACTTCTAGAGTTAGTACTGCAAAAGCATTGGTTAGTACTGCTAGACCAACTGTTAGTACTGCTGGGCCATCTACAAGTGCTGTTGGGACTTCAACAAGTATTTTAGAAGATAAGATGGTGACAATGGCTAACATATTGATAGCCATTAGACAACATCCAAGAACAAGCCATTTTATTACCAAGGACCAATTCAGTGGTTATCACTGATTCTGAACAAGAAAAAAAGAAGCTAACAACTCCACCACCATCAATACCATCACACACTAGAGACAAGTGGTAAGGTATAATGGTAGAGCCTGGATCCTCTAGTGAAATTCAAGAGGAGTGATCAGGTGATTGGCATCTTCACTCAGATGCCAGAGTTGGCTCTGTTACTGCATTAGAGGAATTGGCTCAAGTAGAAAGGAGACAAAGAGAAAGAGTAGCACAAGAAGAATCCTCTATAGTTGTACTTTATGAAGAGTATGATACTATTCAAGCCAGCATAGATGTTGATGCTTTGTTTGCTGCAAGGCTCTAACAGGAAGAGAGAGAGCAGTTCATCATTGAAGAAAGAGCACAATTTTTGTAGAATACAATTGCCAGTACAAAAAAGTTAGAGAATGCTCAAAAGGGCTGCAGAGATCAAAAGTAAACCACCCACCAAAACTCAGCTAAGGAACATGATGATTACATATCTGAAGAATATGGGTAAGTTTAATCACAATCTAAAAGGAAAAAGTTATGAGGAGCTCCAGAGATTGTATGAAAGGGAACAAAAGTGGATAAATGATTTTGTTCCTATGGACTCTGAAAAGGAAGAAAAGAAATCAGTAGAGCCTGAGAGTGAAGGAAAGAAATCCAAAATTATATTTGAGTTGATAAGACAAAACATATGAAAGATGAAGGACTTAAAAGGCAAAGGAAGAATTCTTCAAAAGATGGAAGATTTTGAAGATTCTGAAGATAAACTTAAATGTTAAAAATATGTATTAATATCTTTATTTGTTCTTATCCTTTGTAAACCTAATATCTCTAGTATATAAAGAGATATAGGTTGTATATCTCTAGAATTGGGGCTTGTAGTAGTCATTGTATAAAGATGATGATGAAACCTTGTTAGACAATAATAAAGAATGTTCTTAATGGTTATTCCGCTGTGCATTCTATTGTTCTTTGTTATTGTTCATCCTAGATATTAAGATCTAACCTATCTGAGCTTACAACGATCTTTACAAAAATATTTAAAGACAATACTCCAGAAGGTTATAATTTGCTGCTTTGGGGAGATCTCAAGGTAATGTTTGAACCAAATGCAAAGGATGAAATTTGGAGTAATCAACAGGATTGGACTCTGATTAGCTGGAAATTGTATGAAAATTATGGAGTTCATACATTGATGATGGATGGTAGTTTGACCTGCTTCAACATGTTAGTAGAGAAAAGGTATCCTCTCATCAAGGAAATGCTAGAGAAGATGTTGAACTGGAAGCTAGAAGCTGTAGCTGAGAGTACAATGGCATTTGAGCTTCTTAAGTTTATCAAGTCACAGCTGGAAGATTAAAGAAGTGTTTGAATACATCCTCCTGATGATCAAGATGCTTATATTGAAGAAACTTGATGATTAACATGGTGAATATCAAGTTTAGGGGAGGATTGTTGGGAATTATGGACTTCTATAAGTTAGTACTGCTGGTTCAACTTGATACTGCTGGTGATGGTTAGTGCTGCTGATGAAGATTTGTAAAAACAGTTTAAGTCATTAGTACTGTTATTTATATTAGTTAGTACTGCCAGTACATTGTTAGTACTGCCAGTATAGTTAGTACTGTTAGTTAATAGTTAGTGCTGTTAGTCTTATATAGTTAGTACTGCTATTATGATATGCATGAGTTAAATTAGGAATAGATATGCATTATCATTGTACGCGTTTTGTAAGCCCATTAGGGTTTCCTTAGTGTATAAAAGGAACCCTACGACATAGTTAGAGAAACATATAGAATTCATATCTCATAGTTAGTTATTCTGTAACCTAGGCAGAATATTAGCAATCAATATATTCAAAGTTTAGTATTCATTGTTCTTCTTAGTATTACAAGTTAGATTCCGCATAACTTGTAGTATTCACAATCATAGTTTCTCTTATAGTTAGTTTGGATTTATCCAGGTTAACTAAGCTTTAACAAGCTAAGAAGATCTGTTCATTGGGATCAACAGAAACTTTTTGGAAAATATTTTATTTAGATAGAACTTGTAATTACAAAGACGTGCTTGAAATAATCACTAAAAATGAAATTAAAATGAGTAAGATATGACTTTTACCAGATTATGATAACTCTTAAATTTAAAAAAAATATTTATAAATAATCTGTTGAAGAGTAAAAATACTGTTTATCAGAGAGTTCAAAATTTTAAAATGTAATATTTTGGATACATTTCTTTAAGACGGAACCCTGTTGGACATAAAGAACGTACTAAGGACTTAAACGAGGAATATACGCCACTATTTTATACTTGTTGCACTATGTCTGACATGATAGCGTTGCAGTTCGTTTTTAATAAAAAATATTGTTTAAACATTTTTGAATCACTTAAATATATTTATACATGTTTTTAAACTTTATAAACTAGTTTTTTACACAAGGCGATTTGATTACTAATTTAGAAAGATTATATGAGTACAAATACATGGTTATTATTTATCAAATGCGATTTAAATATTGGTCCACAATACAATTAGATGGTGATGTTAGTATTTAGAATTTTATATAGTATTAGTTATTCCAAATTACTTAGTACTCATACGACTAAAATATAATTAGGTCTGCATTCTTTTTGGATTTTTGATTTTATTTTTTTTTTTTTTTCTTGGACGTTAATACGTGACGCATTTTTTTTCTGTGATTTAACAATTGTTGATTCATTCACTCAAGGTGAGTTTTTAGCCCCATCTTTCACTTTGTTTACATTTACCGTTACAAAACTCGGAGGAGAAATTAAATGCTCGTTACAACTTGTTACCTATTCATTTACAAATTCTTATCATATCTGATATACATTTTACCTTGATTTGATAACTTGGTTACAAACTCGGTTACATACGCGTTACAAACTCGTTAAACTTTTATATTCTACACTTCATTTGCATATTCACGGTGAGATATAATACTTGTTTTTACTTATGTACAAACAACTATACTTTACTCTTTTGATTACAGATTCTAACTTAAGTTGCCTTGGAACTGTAAATTACTCGGTGGGTTAGCGCGACATGTGATAAAATTGATCTATTCGGGATTGACAATCCCCGTTTGGGTGATTAGCTATCACTGGACAAACGAACGTTATACCATGTCGGAGCATGACTAGATTGGTGTCTATAAGGCCAACAACTACATACTCATGAACTCTTACTGTGCCTTGAATAAAGTGGCATATATATAAGTCTACGCCACAGTTTCATGAACTTAAGGGTGCAATCGTAATCACTCCTCATGTTGCATACTAGGCAATACATACTTGAATTATTTTGTGATTGTGCACATTACAATTATCATACTCTTTAAAACATTGTGGTCCAACATTCATGCATACATTTTTGGTGACTATCATAACGATTGAAATGGTCATATACTCTTTACAAATCTTTGATCCAACATTTACATTTACAAAAATCTATGAACTCACCAACTTTATGTTGACACTTTTAAGCATGTTTTTCTCAGGTGAAATAGATACTTGACTTACTTGATGTGCATTAGATTCTATACGTTTCAAGATTTCATTCATGGATTTGTACTTTCACTCAAATGATTAAATCTTGTTGTGTACTTTCAAGCTTTTCACTGTGATGCAATTATGGGACAAATGTTATGTCAAATTTAAGAAAATCAACGAGATTACTTTTCAAACGACTTATTTAGAGGTCGTTCTCTCATATCTTGTGCAATGTACTTATGAAGTAACGCTCCCAGACATACTTCCGCTGCGACCTATTTTGGGGGTGTTACATGTTACATTTATAAAAATGTAAAGTTTAGGACAAAAATTATTTCGTTGATCATCCAACAAGTTTAAAATTTGTTTGTTCATACCTTTAGTGATTTACGTCGGGTGTAAACTTGTTGTTGAAGCAGACTTGAGACGTCGAGAGATGTTGACGTATGAATGCATTGAAGATTTGTGATTACAAGTAACTTGATCAATTTACGTTATGTGTTATAAGTTACATGTTTGTCATCACCAAAACACAAAGAGAATGTATAGATTAAATATCGTAATATTTGCACTGACAAATATAAATAACATTTTTAGACATTATTTGTATTAACAATCTCCTCCTTTTTTAATGATGACAAAATATAAACTCATTTTATTTAAAATATTTAGTTAACAAGTTTTTAGTATGAGTTTTAACCATTTCTTCCCTTTTTTATCGAAGCCAAAAAAAAGAGCGTCATTCATGAAGATAAGAAATATGATGTTTGCTCAGTGTTTTCCCTTAGGGTTTGCTCCCCCCTTGCTGAGGGCACTAAGGAATCGAGCTATGGTGAGTTACTAAAAATGAGTTGGTATACAAGTGATATAATATTGATAATTCGAGTAAATCTCTAATATTTGGTAAAAATAAGAGCCAAAAACAAAAGTATATATGCGACTACAAGTGTAAAACAACCACAACACATTATAATGCATAATTAAATAAGAAGTTCAAAACCATTTAAAATGAATGATACATTAAAGTGTGATAATAATACAAGATAAAATACTATTCTGTTATTGAGAGGTTCATGGATTTTCTTCAAAACAAAAGGGTTCCTACTTTAGTTGTTCTAAACAACCAAGTGTTTAGATTGTGGGGTTCGAAGGATGGTTGGCGCTAAGTGCGAAAGTGGTGGTGAGTCGTAGTTCGCTGGTGAGTATGCGCTTAATGTAGTTGATGAGGAATGAAATCTCGCCTCTAAGGCTTTGGATTTGGTTCCTAGTGTTGATGCAACAAAAGCAATGTTCACCATGCAAGTGAGCGTAAGCAAGTGGGTTTAAGGAATTCATTTGGAAATGGTGGTTCTTGTGGTGATTCATGAGAGAGGTGGAAGTCCAATGGACTTATTAGTGAAAGGAAATTTGTGTGTCCATAGGAGTGGGTTCTTGATGTGGTGGTGATGGGGGTGAAACTCTAGGAGGTACATCAAGTAAGTCCTTAATGTAGGAATTATTGGTTGTGAAGGTGAGAATGGTGAAAATGTCTCTCTTGGTTCTGAGGGTGTAGATTGGGAGGATCCATCCATGGTGGATGGTGTCTTTGTTGGTGCATTCGAAGAATGTGGTGAGTTAGGTGTTGACATTGGTGATGGAGTTCTAGCAATGGATGAGGGAAGTGTTACAAAAAAGATCTACAAGGCTGATTAATCGCCGCCTAGGTGTTACAAGGCCATCGACCTTGCCGATTTATGTAACTAGGTCAAATAAATAGGTCAACCGTGGTCAATGGCGATCAACGGTGGTAAAACTTGCTGGAAACCTTCTAATCTTTCTGAAATTACCTAAAACTCACCGCAAATTTGTTTTGATCACTTATAGTAACTGTTTAAATCAATTACAAGCTATTTTTTAGAAAAAATCTTGCCAATAATACCTAAAACTCGCCAGAAATACACAAAACTTGCCAAAAATACCCAAATTTGGCCAGAAATGCCAATCTAATTAATCGGCGATTAATCACGCCTAGACTGATAACAAGCTACAAGGTGGTCGACCACCCGGCTAACGATTCATGATTTTTTCAACCTTGGATGTGGGTGAGATGAGACTAAGTCAACAAAGTTCAAGTGTCTAACACTTATTCTTGTGGTTCTCCTAATGACATTTGTTGATGAAGAGTTTGATGTAGCCATTATTGTAGGAAAAGGAAGTTGAAGATGAAGTGATTGTGGATGAAGATGATCTACGGTATCTAAGGTTGAATTGGAGTATGCTATTGTATGAATGTGAATTGGTGCTGGTTTATTATCCTAAGGTTTAACTAGGAGATTACGAATAATGGTGAAAAGTGAAAATAGAGGGAATCAAAGGATTTGCATAATCTGCCATGTACGGTGGACGGCTCCCTTAAATCCTGGACAATTCCTTTAAATATAAGGGGACCGCCCTATAACTAAGGGAACCATCTCATGTACAGATGGGTTTTTGCAATCCCTTTAATTATCCAATGGTTATAATGGGTTAAAGTGGAGGTTTAGTGAGATGTTTTTCTGCAAATCCTAAGACCTCAAAAGCCACAAGAATCTAATACTAATAGGCAACTATATATAGGTAATCTATAATCTAATTAAACTATAATTTATGCAAACATATAACATGAGCATAGTTTAACCCAATAATATGCAAGTAATTAAAGCAAGCATAAACATAAGGATGATAATATACAAGTTGCCGTCCAAACAAAAGAGATGTATAGGTTAATATACTAATAATAGATAACATACTAATAGGAAAAATAGCATTCAACCAAGTTCATAACTAATAGTTAATGAAAATAGTCTAAAAGTAACTTCTCTCGACGCACTTATTTAAATTTCTTCTTGATATATTTTCCTAAATTGCGAAAAGCCTTTCCAATGGCCTTTAGTGCACCTTGATGCTCCATATGAATAGACGTTTGTCTATTTATCATTATTGTTTGTCAACACATCATTTCCCGCATGTTCACTTCTTTCGGTATTGGAACGAGGTAGGTTTTGTTTTGGGTGTTCGGAAGAGAATTGTAAAATAAACTGGGAAAACGATGGGGATTAGAAGTTCCTTCGTTACCTTCATCATTTTCCTCATTATCATTATCGAAATGAGATGATGAACCATGACAAAAGGTAGAGGATAAGGAGACGGAATGACGATGTTTTCCACCTTGTCACTCCTTGGTTTTATAACATGTGGGCCACCTATTGGTGCCATTTTGCGATCAACAACACGATAGTAAGGGCCCGCAAGATGTGGATAAGTAGACATGGCGTAATGAAAAAGACGGGTAAGCAACATGCCATAAGGCATAACCTTATCGTGTTGACTCTTCACGTTTTCAATCCGGTTAACAACATAGTAAGCGAGATTGTATGGTTGAGCACAACACTTATTAAGATGATCACGATTTCCCACAAGAATAATGGCATTTTCACAAACGATTTCTTCCCAAGACCTTAAATTTGAGTGTAGTTCACTAAGAAAAATTATATTAGGATCAAGATACTCGATTGTTCCATCTCGTTTTGTACGAGAATGAACAGTGTGAGAAGTTTGGATGTGCATTTTGATGTCATCGGATGTGGGTATGTCGATGCTATAAGGGTCATCCTCCTCTTGATGATCCGTAAGAAAATCAAGAGTCCAATCCTCTATATAGGCACATTGCGCATAATTCGGAATGTTGATGATTTTGGCAAATTGTTGAAGTGGGAGAACAATTTGTTTGTTTTGTATCCAAAACCGAATAGAAAAATAGTTTGATCCTCGTTATGTAAAAGTTTAACTTAACGGTAGAATTCTAAAACAATATGAGGACAAATTTTATCATTTGTAGTGTATTAAAGCCCATAGTACTAAACATGGTGTGAAGTTGATCTTGATGGATAAGCATGGGATCAACAACTCGTCCCTCGTGAATATAACGAGATTCACGGTTCATAAAGACATTAAATAGTTGATGAGGAGTGGTTTCTTCCTTGGAAATTTTGGGAATGTAAGATTGGGTTCGTTGGTAATCAAGTTGGTTTGCACGAGGCATATCGATGCTTAAAAAAATTAGTGACTTTAATATATATATATATATATATATATATATATATATATATATATATATATATATATATATATAT
>BQNB010060398.1:0-36942 GCA_026074375.1 Tanacetum coccineum
TGATGGATACGGCGTATTGGTCTTCAGAATAGTAATCTTCAAAATATCTTCAGTTAAGCTTTAGAATGCGCTCCTTTTGCTATATTTCACCAATTACTCCATAATTACTACAATTCTCAAATATAAACGATTAAGTAACGATTCTTTGCAATAACTATACAAAATGGGATAATAACATGGGATAAACGACACTATAATATAGACGTTATTTGATGACATCACTGTAAAAAGGTATTAACTGATAGGATTGTCCGAGGTTGCGTTTTAGAGCTTTGATATCGTTTGGCCATTGAAGCTTTGACGTTGTTGTGGGGATGGATTTGTTTTCGAAGCATAAGGCTGAGATAGTTTTCCATGAGAAGGTCGTTTGGTAAGGGCGAGGTACTTCATGTTCAAAGAGAGCAAACCGAGGAAAGCCTGAAATCCCTTAGGAGCACGAAATCATACGAACATAACTTAGATGACATTCTGATCGTTCAAGACTTACCTGATGTATTTCCTGAAGACCTATCAGGATTACCCCCTCATCGACAGGTTGAATTTTACATAGACTTAGTCCCTGGAGCGACGCCGATTGCGGAGTCTCCCTATCGATTAGCACCTTCGGAAATGCAAGAGTTGTCATAACAACTCCAAGAGCTGCAAGATAAGGGTTTTATTTGATCAAGTCACTCTCCGTTTGGAGCACCTGTATTGTTCGTCAAGAAGAAGGATGGTTCATTCCGAATGTATATAGACTATCATGAATTAAACAAGCTGGCCATTAAGAACCGCTATCTACTCCCCAGGATCGACGACTTGTTCAACCGATTACAAGGCTCACAATATTTCTCACGAATAGATCTTCGTTCCGGTTATTATCAACTAAGAGTTCATGAAGTAGGCATTCTAAAGTCTACCTTTAGGACGCGGTATGGACACTTTGAGTTTACGGTTATGGCTTTGGGTTAACCAATGCACCGACGATTTTCATGGACTTAATGAACCGGGTGTGCAAGCCGTATCTAGATAAGTTCTTTATCCTGTTTATCGATTATATCTTGATCTATACAAAGTCTAAGGAGGATCAGGAGGTCCATCTGAAGTTAGTTCTGGAGCTGCTCAAGAAGGAGAAGTTGTATGCTAAGTTATCTAAGTGTGAATTCTATCTACAAGAAGTTCATTTCCTTGGGCATGTAGTAGATGACAACGGTATTCATATAGATCCTAGTAAGACTGAGGAAGTAAAGAATTTGAACGCTCATAAATCACCATTAGAGATACGATCATTCTTAGGATTGACATGTTACTACCGACGTTTCATCGCAAATTTCTCCAAGATTGCCAAACCACTAACCTCGTTAACGCAAAAGAACAAGAAGTACAAGCGGGGCAAAACTGGAAGAAGCCTTCTAGACATTGAAGGATAACTTATGTAATGCTCCTATTTTGACACTTCTCGATGGACCAGATAACTTTATGGTTATTGTGATGCGTCAAATAAAGGATTTGGATGTATGCTTATGCAAAGGGGTAAGGTGATTGCATACGCATCTAGTCAACTGAAGATTTATGAGAAGAACTACACCACTCAAGATTTAGAGCTGGGTGCGGTAGTTTTTGCTCTCAAGAACTTAAGGCATTATTTGTATGGGACGAAAATTGTTATCTACACGGACCATAAGAGTCTTCAACATATATTTGACAAAAGGAGTTAAATATGTGCTAGAGGTGATGGATTGAGTTGTTTAGTGATTATGATTATGAGGTTTGTTATCACCCAGGAATGGCAAATGTAGTAGCTGACGCATTAAGTAGGAAGGAAAGAGTTATACCAAGACGAGTATGAGTCATGTCTATGACTATTCATTCCGGTGTTAAGGATAAGATATTGGCAGCTCAAAGTGAGGTGTCCAAGGTGGAGAACACTCTAGTAGAATGTTGCGTGGCTTGGACCAACAAATGGAAAAGAAGGAAAATAACGGTTTATACTTTATGGATCGAATTTGGGTGCCATTGGTAGGAAGCGTAAGCACACTAATTATGGACGAGGATCATGCAACGAGATACTCTATTCATTCGGGAGCTGATAAGATGTACTATGACCATAGAGATATGTATTGATGGCTAGGTATGAAGAAGGATATAACTACCTATGTTAGCAAGTTTTTGACTTGTTCAACGGTGAAGGGTGAACATCAAAGACCTTTAGGTTTGTTGCAACAGCCAGAGATACCTGAGTGGAAATGAGAAAGAATAACTATGGATTTTATTACAAAGTTGCCAAGATCTAGTAGTTGGTATGACACGATTTGGGTGATAGTCGATAGACTGACTAAGTCAGCCTATTTTTTTGCTATACGTGAGGACTATAAGATAGATAAGTTAGCAAGGCTTTACATTGATGAGATAGTAGCAAGGCATGAAGTGCCTGTGTTAATCATCTCTGATCATGATGGGCGATTTACTTCATGGTTTTGGAAAACATTGCAGAAAGCATTAGGAATGCGATTAAATATGATTATGGCTTATCATCCTCAAATCGACGGGCAGAGTGAGCGTAGTATTTAGACTTTGGAGGATATGCTTGGTGATGAAGTGATTTGTTTCAAAAGATTTAAATTTATAAGACTGGAATTATCGGTTATTAGATGGAAACAAATGGGTAAAAGTACCCACGTATGTAGTATAACACTTCAGGTAAGACAATGTTGTCCACAGAGATTTGCATCGTGTTCGAATAAACAGATGAAAAATAAACTTTAACATATTTAAAATAAAGTGAACTGAATTAAATAATGAAAAAGATGACTACTCGAATAATTTCATATAACTCATAAGCAGTGGTGATAGTTACTATCTCAAACTTAGGACTTTAATTTATAAAAAGGGTTTTCTCGTCAGAAAACATTTTCAAAAATTAACTTGTTTAACTTAAGACTTATATTTAGTTAACTCGATCAGATGTGTCACTCAAATAATCCAGTTACTATTATATCAAATCTATTTTGTTTATCAAATAACATAAGTGGATTTCTTGTCACAAACGATAAAGATCAAAGACAAATCTTTAAAACTATATAGTTCACAACGGGTCTTTCGACCTATACCGGTGTGAGTATATAATCAAAGTTGATAATCAAAGTTGGTATGATTGGACACGATAGGATTTTAACATATGCTTAAGATTAACAAGATCGCAATTAAACCAAACGCTTATTCATTATATTATTTTAACCGAGTAGTCATGAGAGATTTAGCCACTCATGGCTATAAAGTTCATAACAAAATTAAGAAGATAAACAAGAAACATACTTTATATGGGTAAGAATATGGATCAAACTATACCTTATACAAGTATAGAATCTTAGTACAACCTTTAGTTCTAAATTTTATGATGTTCTTCTTTGTTCTTTGTGGTTTGATCTTCAATCTTCAAGATGTTTTAAAGATAGATTTGTTGGTATGAAATGAGAGGAATGATTCTTGATAGAAAAGTTGATATGAAATGCTTGAAAATCGTCCTCTATTTATAGGCTAAATTTGTAGTCTAAGTGCGTCGCACAAGGAATTTTGTGTGGCATACTTCAGGTGTTAATACGGGTTACATTTAATTTCATTTATTCTTCTTCTTAACTTTGACAGGAAGTGCGGCGCATAAAGAAGTTTGTGCGGCGTACTTGGTGAGTAAATGCGATCTTCATTTAATAGTCTTTAATTTTCTGTACCTGATAAGAAGTGCAGAGCACAAGATTTTGTGCGGCGTACTTGAGGTCTTTTTCAGCTTTGGTCCTTTCTTTTCTTCTATCTTGCTTTCCAATAACTATAAACACCTGAACTTTGTTATTTTTGAGCTCGGGATGACTTCAAGTGAACCTGCACATAATTCATGCTATTAAATATCGAGAGTTCACAAGAAATGATAAAATATATATAAAAAATGCCGCTGAAAACATGTATAATTAAGGTGTTATCAAATTCCTCCACACTTAGCTATTGCTTGCCCTCAACGAGGCTGGACTGGAGAATCGATACAGTCGGAAGATTGGAGTTTGAATGAGAGAAATGATTTTGAGAGTGTGGAAAGCTAAGTTAAACAATAACAAACAAAAAAGATTAAGAAAAACCTAAAAATTATGAATATAAGCTGAAAAACGAGAGCACGAATCCCGAACAAAGGGTCAAAAATCTAAAATCTTCAAAATTAACCCCACAAAGAAATTTTGACTTCTAGAATGAAAAAGACTAGACTAAAAACGGAGATCGTTTGACCCAAAAACGAGTCAAGACAAAATCCGCACCCGGGACCTGTTCTTTAAAAAACAAATTTACAAAATTAAATAAACCCTAAAAAAGATTTTTTTTTTTTTTTTTTTATTTTTTTTTTAACCCTACGAAAGTTTTTCTATTTTTCCTACGTAATATATGACTAAAGAAAATTTTCTAAAAAAGAAAAATATTTTTTTGATAATTTTTGTATTTTTTATGAATTTTTAAAACTTTTAACTAAATTAAATTATAAAAAATACTAAACTATTTTAAAAAAATCTGAAAAATTTATCTAAAATACTTTGCACTACAACTATCCTACGAAAAATAAGAAACCCAAAATTGAGCTTATAAATAAGCTCGAAATAAGCTGGAAACAGCTTATAGCTTTAAGGGTGAAAAAGGGGTTAAATACTAAACCACTTGGGACTCTAACGTAGAAGTCCCAAGGGCGCAGCGGTAAGGCTTTGTTATAAAAAAGGGGTGTATTGAGGGTAGAGGCCCGGGTTCGAGTCTTGCTCACCCGGGTTTCCCCTTATCTCCCCTTTTTTTTCACAAAAACTTTTCAAACAAACTTGTTAAGCTCCTTGAGCTTAACAATTTTCATAACTACGACTTTTTGAAAAAACTTATAAATAAGCTGAAAAAGGGGCTTTTTGTTGACAGAAGCTTAAATAAGCTTAAAGCTTAAATGGCTATCTCTTTTTGACTTTTTGGACTAACAAGCTAGAGTTTGAACAAATAAGCTTAAAGGGGTTTCTAACCTAACCTAAATAAGCACTTATGAGCTAAAGTGTAGCAACTAAATAAGCTAAAATAAAGCTAAACTAGACAGAAAACTTAAACAAGCTTAAAAGCAAATATGGCTTTTTCTTATGGACTGTTGACACAAAATAAGCAATGGAAAAAGACAAATAAGCACACACAACTTAACACACCATCATTAAGGACTATTAGGAACAAAAATAAGCAATGGGAAGAAGCCCAATAAGCCAGAACTTGGCTTAAGCACTCAGCAGTACTAACTTTGGAGTTAGTACTGCTAGGGTGAAAATGTGGCTTTTTCTTTTGGCTCTTGGGAACAAATAAGCAATGAGAGTGATCAATAAGCAAACAGAGTCCACAAAGAATCCTAATAAGCAAGTAGAAACTGAATTCAACAACTAATAAGCTCCTAGTAAGCTAGAAAAAGAAAATAAGCAATTTACCTACACTATGCTAGAAAAGTTCAAAAGCCTACTTTGAGCTTAAAAATAAGCTACCTAGAGTGCTTCCTAAGGTCTGAGCTTGTTAGGGCTTATAGCTGGACCTAGGGGTAATCTAAATAAGCTAAAAGGTCTAGGGGCTTAAGGACAAATAAGCTAGAAAGATGGTCTTAAAAATGGTGTCTAGCACCAGGGCAACTAAGCTAAAACAAGGGGGCTTAATTTGACAGCTTAAAATAAGCTGTCAAATAAGCTCAAAATTAAAAATTAAGTTAAGACAGATTAAATATACCATGAAATGAACTTATGCACCAATTTTTAGACCCTAAAACAATGATTTACCCCCTGGTTTTTGAGGGTGAAAATGGGACATGTTTTGGCCTTTTTGAAAAACTAAGAAAATGTTGACAGATTTTAACAAATCTCAAGGACTTCTAAGGCTTTGGTTATTTGGTTCTTTCACACACAAATGACACCTAAATTAGCACTACAACTTAAGTTTACTAAAGCTTAAACGAATAAGCACTTTGAGCTTCTTTTGAAACCAACAGTTTTAAAGGACAAATGAGAAAACTTGAAATTCAGTTTTTGAACTTAAAAACCTTGGAAAAACAGACTAAAATGAGCTTAATAATGATAACCAACTTTGGCCAAATGGCCACAACCCATGACATTTCTCTTTTGACCCATTTTGGGTTTAACCCAAACACTCCTTTATACTTTTAAAAATGATTTTAACACTTTTACTTACTGATTTAAGCATTCATTTTTAAAGTCAAAGATTAAGTAAGCATAGTTAAGCATTAACAAACATATATAGGACATAAACAATTAAGAAAAACAAGAATAAGCTAAGAATGAGCAAAAATAAGCTGTTGCTACAGTAACTTTTAAGCAAAAGTTAAAAAAAAATATGTACCTTAATCCTTGCTCAAACAGGATTTTGAATACCTAAATAAGCTCTAAAACCTACCCATTAGCTTATAAACAAGCTACACTAAGCACCCAATGAGCCATCCTTGTTTGCTCATTCATCCATTGCTTAATCAAACAGTAACTCTTTTTTTTATTTTTTTTTTAATTTTTCTTAAACTCTTGAATAAAGGTTTAACAACAGGTTATAAAGAGCTTTAAGTGAGCTTTAAACGACTTAACTTAGGAATTTTGAACAAAAATTAAAACATCAACTGAATTTTCATTAATCTTAAAAATACAAGTACATAAAAGTTTGGCTACTTAAAAACTTAAAACTGAACTTTAAAAAAAACTACATATATTGCCTCAAGGGCTTACAAAAGACTTATATAGAAAAGCTAAGCTAGGGTTTCACTTCTGTCTTCACTTCTGTGTGTGCTTCTTTGTAGACACACAAACAGTCTTGTGTGCTTGTTGTGAGAGTGTAGAAAACACAAAGCAATCCTAGCCCTTGGATTGTCTTGGTGCCCACTCAAAATCGACACAGCCATTGATTTGAATGGTGGGTTTTTGGATTGCCAGCTTGGCATACCCATGTGGGGGGTGGGGTTTGTTATGGTGATGGTTTTGGAGTGTTGTGGGGAGTCAACGAGGTTGACATTGACAGGATGTGGGGTATTGGAGTTTGGCGGGAAATGTGTTGGAGGAGATATACAGTGATTCAAAACGGGGTGAGGGTTTGGGCTTTTGTCACAATTGGTCCCTCAAAGTTATATATGTCCTTGCAAATTTCGTCCTTGTGTTTATATAAGTTTGGAAACTTGGCAGAATAACCCCCCGAATGTTATACTTGTTATGTCACCCATGGTCCTTGTGATGTATGACTATTGAGGGTTGGCAGACTTGGCCCTTGTGGTTAATACTTTGGGCAGTTGGCATTTTTAGCCCTTGCAATCATTTTCTTTATATCCTTCATTAAATAAGTTTAGGGACTTGGCAGTTTTAGTCCCTAAACTTATTTTTCTTCACTTTTTGACTTTGGATTTGTCGGGGTTGACTTTGGTTGACTTTTTCAGACTTGGGCTTTGACTTGACTTTGTCTTTTCCACGCTTTTCCATTCCGTGTCCGGTTTTGTCGTTTTGGCTTCGTTTTTTGTCCTTTTCTTAGATATCCGTTCCTGCACAACACAGTTAGCAAAACAAGCATATATTTGGCATTTTAAGTCCGTTTTTGGTTATTTTATCTCGTTTTTAAAGGTAAAAGGTATGTGTAATTAAACACATACCAATGTTGCAATTTATATCATCAATATCCTGAAGAGAGAAATGCGCTCATTCGGGACTTAATTGACTTTGGTGTTGCGGTAACAAATTCTTGAAAGGGGTTAACTATGTACTTCGGATATTTGGGATTTATACATTAAGACTGCTTGATGCGGCTTAAAAGAAAGTTCTGAATCTACTCAAGAAATGATTGCTGGTTTAGGGGGAAGCTAAGACAACATCAACACCAACCACACAAGCTCAAGTTACATATGTATCTGAATCTATTATATCCTCGAAGTTTAATGCAAAGACTTTCATAACTTGGAAAGAAAGCTGAAGCAACGCTAAAGAGTGCTTAGACAGAAAGATCAAATTGACAACTTCTTGAAAGAAAGAAGGTTAATAAGGAGCTTGGAAAAGTTCATTGGTGGGAGATTGTACGAAGGAGACCTACGACGGCTTCAAAGGACCATATGATTTATCATATGTTGTTCTCATCTTATAAGGTCAATCCTCATAAATAATTTTATCTTGTGAATATATTAATAACTAGTGTAGATTTTTAGTGAAAAATAAGATGTGCTCGAGTACAAATTTTACAAGAATTTCTTAGTAAATTCAAAATCTTTCAAATAATTATACTCGGCACCATCTTATAAACCCTCAAAAGTTGAGGGGGAGCAATAATATGTTCCATTCTGCTAGAATACATCATTTTGTCCCCGAACGGTTAATCAATTGATATCCAAAATATCAAGGGATTAACATTTTGGATAAGGGGAGAAAATGTGATTAACCTGGACTTAATGTATATTGACAGAAGTAATCAATTAAAATGGACTCGATGCACTCCACACTTAGCATGTACTACGATTACGATGCACATGTTAAGGGGGAGCTTTTAGTGATGATTAAAAACATTCAAAGTGTAAACCTTTTGATATTTATATCAAACACTTTGAATGAATTTTTCAATGATTTTGGTTTGTAATGGTGATGGAATACCCTAAAAGACCGACCATGTACTTAATTTTATGGAGTTATAAGGTGGTTAGGTATAGGTATTCAAATCCCATGATCCAGCCAGAACCGGAGGGATCTACCCAGGGATATCCACTAGTTAGTGTAGAAGTCCTTAGGTATGATTAAAAAGGAGAAAAAGTGAGAATCGGGAATAATGCCGACTGAGATGGAGCTAACACTGGAACAAACCCAACAAGGTGTTAGTTATGAAGTCTCGGTAAGCATTGAAGGGGTTGAAGAATGAAAAAGAAATGTAAGGATAAAGGGTGAAAAGAAAGAAGCCCTCCATACACTTAGGCAGAAACCGGGTCAATACATATGCTGTCAGAAACACTTAGGTGTTGTCTGACATTGAAGACAGTCATGGACCCAGTGACGCTATGCACAAACCCCTCCCAGCCACTCAAAGTCGGAAAGACTTTGTTTCAAAACTCACGGAGATACACTCATTTCTATTGACTTTCTCACTCCGAGTTAGTTGATATTGAAAAGGTGGCACTCAGCTCCAGCCTCCGATCACTAAAATTAAAAGTGCACTATTGAGTCTAGAGCCAAAAGAGATCATCCATTAATCTCATTAGGACACTTGTCATAATTTAGCTTGTTATCTCACACAATGTGAATATCAAGTAATATCATTAGAGTCCTACGCAAGATCCTTGTGATTTTGCCAGAACATCCGAGTGATACTTAGGTATTCACAATGAAGATGGAAATCCTGCTTGAGCCAACATCAAACAAGCTCATGGTAGGTGACTTGTGCGATTCTTATGAATCAAGCTTGTGACAACTGGAAAGCAACAATGGTGCGATTCTTTATGAATCAAACTTGTTCCAGGTTATGGATCAACGGTTAAAGAATTTTGAATTGCTTAAAACTCTCGATGTGTCACAAAACCACTTTAGCAAGTGACACGTCGATTGATTTTCAAATCGATTTTCTATATCAATCGGTGAGATAGTAACTCACTGGTTCACTCTTATCGTGCTGTCTGCTTTGAGACGTTCCGATAATGAGAACATGCTGAGTACGATGAATCTAATACTTATGTGTTAGAAAGATTCAATACTACAGCTGGAAATCCTGTCAAGAAGATTCTTCTTAAATTGAATCTATCTGATCACAGGTCGATCCTCACGGATTTGAAGGTTACTCCAACCAAACCTGGGCGAATGACAAAGCCATATTCGTCCCCCCGCTTTATTGCTAACTGTTTTGTAAATTAGTTAGTACTGATGACAAGATATTTAAAAGATATTTTAAAGATATTTTTGAGATATTTGTCAGAAAGATATGTAAGCCTTTTAGGGTTATCCTTATGATATAAAAGGAACCCTAGGCATAGTTAGCACACAGAGTTCAACACAAGAATATAGAGAATATACAATATCATAGTTAGCAATCTGTAATTCTCAAGAACACTTTAATAAAGTTGTTATTCAGTTGTTCATTGTTCTTCTTAGTACTTGTGTTAAGATTCCGCATTAACATATAGTATTCATAATCATTGTTTCTACATGTCTGTTGTATTATTTACATTCTTGGCTATCATCCTTTATTGGTTGCAAAGATCCATTCAGTAAAACAAGGAACCACAATTGGTATCAGAGCCATTGAGAAACTTTGAAATTAAATAATTTAAATTATAATAAACTAAAAATGATATAGAATCAAATTATTAAAAATAAAAAGAAAAACACAATAATAAAAAAATAATCACATAATTATAAATTAAAAGAAAAATAAAATAAAAAGAATAAGGAAGAAACATATAAAATCCTGTTATTCATCTCAATAAACAAAGCTAAACATGTCGGAACAAATGATGGAAAATAGTCCACACCACCCTCCAACAGAGAAACAACAAACACCAACACAACAAACTCCTCAAACAGTATCAACCATCAAACTGCCTATTCTCAAGAAAGGAGAATATGACATATGGGCTATGAAGATAGAACACTATCTAGCTCATACAGACTATCCAATTTGGGAGGTAATTCAAAATGGGAAT
Source organism: Tanacetum coccineum (assembly GCA_026074375.1). Lineage (NCBI taxonomy): Eukaryota > Viridiplantae > Streptophyta > Magnoliopsida > Asterales > Asteraceae > Tanacetum > Tanacetum coccineum. The sequence continues at coordinate 10,673 of BQNB010060398.1, forward strand.
GGTCCTGTGTCAGTCACAACTGATACATCAGGACAAATTAAAATTTTGCCCCCTAAAACAGGAGAAGAAGTAGTGGCCAGAGAAAGAGAAAGAAAAGCTAGGACCACCTTGCTAATGGCCATACCAGAAGATCATCTAGCTAAATTCCATAAGATGACTGATGCAAAAGAGATGTGGAATGCTATCAAGTCAAGATTTGGTGGAAATGATGAATCCAAAAAGATGCAGAAGTACATCTTGAAGCAACAGTTTGAAGGATTCACAGTATCCAACACAGATGGGATTCACAAAGGCTATGAGAGATTCCAAAGTCTTCTCAGTCAACTAGAAATTCATGGAGCAGGTGTATCTACTGAAGATGCAAATCAGAAATTTCTAAGATCTCTACCCTCTGCTTGGTTACAAGTACCTTTAATTTAAGAGAACAAACCAGGAATGGACGCTCCCAATCTTAGTTTTGATGACTTGTTTAAAAAACAATTGAGAGTCTTTGAAAATGATGTAAAAGGATCTACTATCGCATCATCTTCTAACTTGCTAAAACGGTAGCATTTTCTTTCCTGAAATACAACACCAAACGATGTACTAATGATAAGTAATAATGCTTATGTGTTTCCATCACTTCTGGTTCATTGTTCAATGCGATGTAACTAACATCAACATCATCATATTCCTGCTTGCAAGTCAATTCTTGTTGTCCTCAAACGGGTCTATGAGGATTAGACCAGTGGATGAATATGACCGGGAAGAATGGATTGTAAAATGGCAAGTGAGCAATGATCTCCATGTGAATAAAGAAGTTCAAAAAGAAGACTGTAGAAAGCTACAGTTATGAGCAAAAGAACTGTTGGAGTTTTGATAAAACCAAAGTTTGGAATGCTACAACTGCCACAAATCTAGATAGGCATTATTTATAGAGAGTGTAGATCAAAGGAAGATAATAGGAGGAGGGATGGTTGGAATACTGGAAATAGAGAAGGGAGCAGAACTGGAAATAGAGATGATAGCAGAACTGGGAAAGAAAGAAGAATCTAAAGCATTAGTGACAGTTGATGGAGAAAGTGTTGACTGGACAACTCATTCAGAAGATGATGATTACAACTATGCTTTCATGGCTAACAACAATCAGATCAAACTCAAGGTTCTTCCTGTTCAATGATGTGTAAAGAGACTGATGCGTATCCTTAAAGACTATATGATGTTCAGAGAGAGGAATTTTGTGATGCTAGTCGTAGAAATAAAGGGCTTTTATCAAGGTCTTAAGAAAGTTGAAGCACAATTAGTTGCAATCTACATTTGGGTAACTTTGGTTTCTGACAGAAAAATCAAATTTATGAAATATTATTTAGATGACAAAACAAGATGTTCTAACATTTCCATAAGACATTGTTGGGCTAAAGTAAAAGGAAATAAGATGATTTCAGAAGTTTAAAGTAAAACAATGGAATCATTCTTTAAAAAAACTTGGTAAAATTATAAATTTTTATGAGTGCAGGGAAAATTACGGGAGAGGTATGGTGATTATAGATTATTGTGGGAATTTGAGTTATTGAAAATGAAGTTTTTTAGAGTATCTCTGTTGTCCTTAGTGTCTTTAGGTGCAATGAAAGTGATTTTGAAATTACTTTGCATTAAAGGATTGCTAAAACAGGTGAAATGCAAGCTGTTCCTCCACCCATGACAGGGAATTATCTGCCCTCTGGACCTGATATTGAAATAGATGACTCACAATATACATATGGTCCAGAAAAGACTCAACCAAGTGAACCTGAATCCCAAACAAATGAACATGATACCTGTGACTCTAACATTAGTACAGAACCATCTCAATTAGTGTCTGAACCAGGTGTCAGTGAATCAAATGTAGAAGTTCAACCTAAGGTCTGGTCTGATGCTCCTATCATTGAGGAGTATGAATCAGACAGTGATGATGAGTGTATGACTGTACAAACTAAAGGACTTGATACTCCTAGGGAAAAAGTTAAGAATCAGTCTACAAATAGTCAAAAACCTAAGGTTAACAACAAAGAGTTGGGAAATGAGTCTAATGAAAGAGCATGTTTTGTATGTGGGAGTTTTAGTCATTTAATAAGAGATTGTGATTATCATGTTAAACTGGCTAAACAAGTTGAATTAAACAAACAAAATATGTCTAAGGGTAATAGTACTGGGGTGAGAAAACCAAGATGGAACAATGTTCAAAGGGTAAATCAACAAAATCAATTTGTAACTTTAGCAGTACAAACAAGAACTGGAATTAATCCAGTTAATACTGCTAAAGCTAGCAGTACTAAAAAAGTTAGTACTGCTAGACAAAATGTTAACAGACAGACAGTACTAACTAGCACTGCTCTGAAAGATAATACTGTTAAGCCCTTTGTGAATGATGTTAGACCAGCAAATGTATTTCACAAAACTCATTCACCATCAACAAGGCCTTTCAAAAGAACAACAGTACTAAAAACAAACTTTTCAAACCAAAAGGTTTATACTGTTAAGGTAAAAGAAGTTAGTACTGTTGGGGAAAAATGGGTCACTGCTGTTAAGTCCTCAGCAGATTGTAAATGGAGAACACCAGGATACTACAATAATATTCTCTCCAAATACAATGGTGGATCTAGCCTTAGAAATTATTCATCTTTCAAAGATCCACTAGGCAGACTCAAGCCCAAACAGGCTTGGGTCCCTAAGAGAGTCTAATCACTTTCTTTTAAATGTGCAGGATAATCCACATAGAAATCTTCAGAATAAAGGAATTATTGATAGTGGATGTTCCAGGCACATGACAGGGAACAAGGCTTACCTTGCTGACTTTCAAGACTATAATGGTGGCCCTGTTGCCTTTGGAGGTAGTAAAGGCTATATTACAGGTAAAGGGAAAATAAAAACTGGCAAGTTAGATTTTGAGGATGTAAGCTTTGTGAAAGAACTTCAGCCTTTCAATCTCTTCTCTGTGTCACAAATGTGTGACAAAAAGAACAAGGTTCTTTTTACTGACACTGAATGTCTTGTTTTGTCTCCTGATTTTAAGTTACCTGATGAAAATCAAATATTACTTAAAGTCCCTAGACAAAACAATATGTACAGTTTCAATTTAGAGAACATTGTTCCTTTAGGAGGTTTGGCTTGTTTAATTGCAAAGGCTACAACTGATGAATCTAACTTATGGCATAGGAGGTTGGGTCATGTTAATTTCAAAAACCTAAACAGACTTGTGAAGGGAAACCTTGTAAGAGGTTTACCTACAAAGCTTTTTCAAAATGATCACACTTGTGTTGCTTGTCTGAAAGGAAAGCAACACAAAGCTTCTTGTAAGGCCAAGTTAGTTAGCTCTATTAGCCACACCCTACAACTACTACATATGGACTTGTTTGGACCTACATCTGTGAGGAGTGTAAACCATAAGACCTATTGTTTGGTTATCACTGATGATTTTAGCAGATTTAGTTGGACATTTTTCTTAAGAACTAAGGATGAAACTAGTGCAATCCTTAAGGACTTTATAAGACAAATAGAAAACCAATTGAATCAAAAGGTTAAGATTATTAGATGTGATAATGGAACAGAATTTAAAAACAAGGAAGTTATTGAATTCTGTGGGTTAAAGGGTATCAAGAGGGAATACAGCAATGCCAGAACTCCACAACAAAATGGAGTTGCTGAGAGAAAGAACAGGACCCTTATTGAGGCTGCAAGGACCATGCTTGCAGATTCATTTTTACCTAACACTTTTTGGGCTGAAGCAGTTAGTACTGCTTGCTATGTGCTAAACAGGGTATTAGTGACCAAGCCTCATAATAAGACCCCTTATGAACTTTTAACTGGTAAGACACCAATTATAAGTTATATAAGACCTTTTGGGTGCCATGTGACCATCTTGAACACCATAGACCACTTAGGCAAGTTTGTTGGAAAATCTGATGAGGGATTTTTGGTTGGGTATTCTCTACAAAGCAAGGCTTTTAGAGTATACAATTTAGTAACCAAAAGAGTTGAAGAAAACCTGCACATAAAATTCTTAGAGAACAAACCCAATGTTGCAGGGAAAGGACCAAATTGGCTTTTTGACCTTGATTATTTGACTGATTCTATGAACTATGATTCTGTTAGATCAGAGAATCAAGCTAACATTCATGCAGGTCAACAAGAATCTAACCAAAATACAGGCACAAAAGACAAAATTAATGCTGAGGATTCTGAAAAAGAAGATGAAACTGATCAAGACTGCTTTGAACTCCTAATATGGCATTCCTATTCTTTAACAAACCCATTTGCTCCAAAAACAGATAATAAGAGAGGAGGTTCAAGAGAGGAAGAACAAGTCTTTTTGGATGATTTTGCAAGACTACAAAGGCAAGAAAAGGAAGCTAATGAGGAAGCTGAAGCTCTCAAGAAGAATCTTGAACAAGAAACTGAGAACTTAGTTACTCAGGCAGGAGCTGCTAAGTCTAGCAGTACTAACATTTTTAGTACTGTTAGCACAACAGCTAAAGCTAGCGGTACTAACTTTGTTAATACTGTTAGCATACCAGTTAGTACTGCCAGTGCAAATGAGGGACTATCTCTTTCTGACACAACCAATACCCAAGAAGATGACTCTGAAATACCTCCACTTGAGGATATTCATGAAGATACTACTGATGGTATCTTTACACATTCATCTTATGATGATGAGGGTGCAGAGGCTGACTTCACAAATTTGGAAACAGTTGTGAATGTTAGTCCTATTCCCACATCAAGAATAAATCCCTCTCATCCTTCAACACTTATTCTAGGAGATCCAACATCAGCAGTACAAACAAGAAGCAAAGTAAATAAAAGTTCTGAAGCTCATGCTTTTGTTAGTTATGTTCAAAAGCAAAGGAGAAACAATCATAAGGACTTTCATCTTTGTTTATTTGCTTGTTTTCTATCTCAACATGAACCCAAGAAGATTTCAGAAGCTCTTGAAGATGAAAGCTGGGTTGATGCTATGCAAGAAGAATTGTTGCAGTTTGAGATTCAAAAGGTTTGGATTCTAGTAGATTTGCCTTATGGAAAGAAGGCTATCGGTACAAAGTGGGTGTATCGAAATAAGAAGGATGAAAGAGGAGTGGTTGTCAGGAACAAAGCTAGATTGGTTGCTCAGGGACACAGGCAAGAGGAAGGAATAGACTATGATGAAGTTTTTGCTCCTGTGGCTAGGCTTGAAGCCATAAGGATCTTTTTAGCATTTGCCTCGTATATGGGCTTTATAGTCTATCAGATGGATGTGAAAAGTGCCTTTCTCTATGGCAAGATTGATGAAGAAGTATATGTGTCTCAACCACCAGGTTTCCAAGATCCTAAGTCTCCTCAGAAAGTCTACAAAGTGGTTAAAGCTTTGTATGGACTACATCAAGCTCCAAGAGCTTGGTATGCTACTTTATCCACTTTCTTGTTGAAGAATGGATACAGAAGAAGGACGATTGGACAAACTCTACTTCCTAAAGAAGGACAAACATGATATCATATTAGTTCAAGTTTATGTGGATGATATCATCTTTGGGTCTACAAAGAAGTCTTGGTGTGATGAGTTTGAGGCATTGATGAAGAGTAGATTTCAGATGAGTTCAATGGGAGAGCTCACTTTCTTTCTTGGTATACAAGTCAAACAGAAACCAGAGGGTATATTTATTAGCCAGGATGAGTATGTTGCTGAAATCCTGAAGAAGTTTGACTTTGAAAGTGTTAAGACTGCCAGTACACCAATTGAGACTCAGAAGCCTTTAGTCAAAGATGAGGAAGCCAGTGTTGTTGTGGGGGAATGGGGGGGGGGTGTCCAAATCTTCTATTAGGTCAATGATTGGCTCCTTAATGTAAGTGACATGCTTCTAGGCCTGACATTATGTTTGCAGTCTGTGCTTGTTCTAGGTTTCAAGTGACTCCAAAGACCTCTCATTTAAGTGCTGTCAAAAGAATTTTTTAGGTACCTAAAGGGAAAACCCAAACTGGGCCTTTGGTATCCTAGAGTGTCTTCATTTGACTTGGAATCCTACTCAGATAGTGATTATGGCTGGCGCAAATCTTGAAGGAAATAAACCACATCAGGAGGTTGTCAATTTCTTGCAGGAGGGACTCCTTACTTGGCAATGCAAAAAGGCAAACCATTGTAGCCACTTCTAATACAGAAAGCCGAATATGTTGCGCTGCAAGCTGCTGTGGGAAAGTTTTATGATTCAAAATCAAATGTTAGTCTATGGGTTCAACTTCATGAACTCAAAGATCTACATTGATAATAAAAGCACCATTTGTATTGTAAAGAATCCAGTATATCATTCGAAGACAAAGCATATTGCTATTAGGCACCACTTCATACGAGATGCTTATGAGAAGAAACTCATTCAGGTGCTTAAGATCCACACTAATGACAATGTAACTGATCTACTAACCAAGGCATTTGATGTTAGCCGATTTTAGTTCTTGGTTGTTTCAATTGGGATGATAAATCCATAAGCTACATTGTTGTAAGGGAGGCAATATGAAGTATTATCTATAAAACCTCTCATCTCCTGAACATATCATCTCTCTCACACGCATAGTTTCACCCCCAAACACTCACACACATCTATTTATGAACACTACTCAACGTGAACTAAATTTTTTTTAGTGGGTCATCTATGGATGAAAGAGGTAAAACACACCATGGCAAATCAAACTTGTTCCAAGAAACCCCTAAATCCTTATGCTCCACCTTTCTACCAACTGAGTTCAAGCTTGTCTGAATGGTGGGTATACGTTTGTGAACTTTACGACTTCTGAAGCAGTTTGGAAATCTCATGTTTGCATTACCAGAAAGAGTTGGCTGTTGTTCAAGAGTAAGAAGATTGCTAAAGTTGTTTGTTCTTGGATTCAAAGAAAGAATTCTCTTGTGAAGCATTTTGAAGACATGAGATTATGTAGACCATCCAAAGAGTATTTGTCGGTGTTGTTCGACCCACCAAGAGATGAGTCTATGTCATGTTTGACAACAAAGGGGATGCGTAACAATGGAGCGATGTGTGCCAGGTAAATTGGTGAGTATGGTTATTGACGAGGGAAGTATGCATCTCAAGCAAACAATTTCAGATTAGAGATGTAGTATGCTTTTAAACTATCCCTAGAAAAGTGATGCTTGTCAACGCTTTAAGAAGATTTAGAGAGTCACTGAGAAGAGTTACTGATGGTACTGAAGCATTCCTGATACTTACATTGTTCATTCTTTGTTTGGACAAAGTTAGTACCGACCATGCAAAGTTAGTACCGCTGGGCAAAGTTTGTACCGCTAAAGAGACATTGGAGAAAAATACCGCCAAGGGTACAAAGTGTAAATTGGAACGTTTTCTTTAAAATTAGGTCTCCTAAACCTATAAGAATCCATCTCAATCGCACACTTACTCAAGCAATCTCTCTAACTGACATTCTTCTTTACAAGCCCTAATCTCTCTTACTGACGATCTCTCTCTTCTAAGCAACATGGCTGCTCTTGAGTCCTGTCCTAAGCACAACATGATCGCATACTTGGAAAAGACTAAAGGGAATGTTGAGTTTCATGAAGTCATTGATTTTCTTCGGAGAAGTTATATTTATCATGCGCTCACTATAAGTCCTGTTGTTTCGACCACATTCGTTGAACAGTTTTGGACGTCTGCTAAGTCCAAAACAATCAACAATGTTAGGCACATAACTGCCAAAGTAGCTGGCAAGTTTGTGTCTATCTCTGAGGCATCAATCCGAACTGATCTTATTTTTGATGATGCTGATGGGATAGACTCATTACCAAATCAAGCTATCTTTGATGCTATTCAGCTTATGGGATATGAAGGGGATTTAACTGTGTTAACATTTAATAAAGCTTTGTTTTCACCCCAATGGAGGTTTTTATTTCACACAATTAATCATTGTTTAAGTTCCAAAAGTACCTCTTGGGATCAAATTCCTACAAATATTGCCACTGCTGTAATTTGTTTATCAACTAATCAAAAGTATAATTTTTCAAAATTAATTTTTGATGGTATGCTTAGGCATCTAGAGGCAAAGAAGAAGTTTGTAATGTATCCTCGTTTTATTTCTATATTTTTAGATAGACAATTAGCTAATATAGATGTACCTTTAGATCACTTTCCTGTAAATAGTTTAACTAGTAAAGTTTTTTCTTTTATGATTAAGAAGGGCAAACATTTCTCAGGCAAAGTTACACCTTTGTTTGATACTATGTTGGTCCAACCAACTCCTGATGAGGATGCTTCCTCAGAAAGACTATCTGATGAACAACCATCACCCTCTCCTGCACCCACTAGTGATTTCCTAAATGAGTCACTGCATGACTCATCTTCTGCTCAACCTAGTGAGGTACCTTTTGAGCAACAACCTGACCCTTCCCAAGTCCTTCCCCCAGACCTTCACCAAGACCTTCACCCACTCCTATTATTCCTGATTCAATCCCAGCACATACTGGTGAGAATCTTGGAGATCATTCATCTAATGATACATCCCTTTCAGGGAATGAGGATGCAATGACTCTCCAAAATGTCTATGATCTTTGTCTCTCTTTATGCAAACAGGTTTCAGATCAAGCCAAGGAAATTAAATTCTTGAAGGCCAAGATCACAAAGCTCAAGAAGCAAGCTAAACCTGTCATCAAACATCATAAAGCATATCTGAAGAGTGTCTCATTGCATCAAAGATTCCCAAGGAACAGCTACTCAAAGAAACATAGGGTGCACAAAGAGTCTGTATCCAAACAAGGGAGGAAGAATGCAAAAGGAGATGGTAAAGCAAAAGAAAATGCTCAAAGTGAAGGGAGGACAAGAGAAATGGTGGATGATGAGAAGGAGATTGATGAATTTAGACTTAGTACTGAAGATAAAGTTAGTACCGACTTTGAGAGAGTTAGTATCGACTTTGAGAAAGTTAGTACCGACAGACCACAAGTTAGTACTGACGGATCCAAAGTTAGTACTGATGAACAAGTTGAAGCAACTGAAGAGATCTTTGAAGGTACTGAAGAGCAAAGAGAAGGTACTGAAGAGAAAGTTGAAAGTACTGCTGGGCAAATAAAAGGTACTGAAGATCAAACTAAGGAAGAAATTGCTTCTCAAGTCTCTCAAACATCCACTCAAACACCCACTTCTATGATATTTGGTGATGATGAAACAATAGCTACACTTCTCCTCAATATGAGTAAAGCCAAAGCTGTTTCTAAAGAAAAAGAGAAAGGTGTAGAGTTGAAGGAACAGGTTGAAGAAATAGAAAGACCTATGCTACTTCTCAAAGATCACATTCTAACATTAAAACCTCTTCCTAATATTCTGATCCTAAAGACAAAGGGAAGAATAAGCATTGAAAGGATGATAAATCTGAAGTGGAAGATGCTGATATTCCTCAAGCTGTGAAGAAATTCAAACAGCTTGATAGTCTGATGAAGAGTTGGCCAAACAGGAAAGTTTTCAAGAAGAATGGACAGCTGAAGAGAAGAGAAACAAGGATTGCAGAAGAAGGAATCAACAAAAGTGAAAGCTTTCATCTAAAACGCTGCTTTGATGATATCCATAGGCAAGAATTGAGGCCAGATAGAATTCTTGCTAGATAATGCTTCAATAGCAAGAAAGAGTGCAGTTCACAATAGAAGAAAGACTAAGGTCTCCTTCATGATAACAATTGCTGCCCCAGAGTAGTTCCTTGCCTCAACAAAGAACAGAGGCAATCAGAAACAGACCTCACAACCAAGAATCAATTAGAAATCAGATGATGACCTACTTAAAGCATGTGGGACTTTAAACATTCTGATTTAAAGAACAAAGAAGTTTGAAGACATACAAGTAATGTATGAAAAGATAAAAAGTTCAGAATGAAGATTTTCTTTGCTACATTGGTCTGTTGAAGATGAAAGCCTAATCAAAAGAGAATGAATAGAAAGATTTCTCCCAAGAGAAGAGAACAAGAAGGAATCTAAACAAGAAGTCAAGGAAGAGGATAAAGATGAAGAGAACACAAGAAAAAGAAAGCATGGTACAAGGAAAAAGATGAAATCAAGGAAAAGAAGATTCAAACAAGATACTTCTCAAGATTGATACCCCATCTGACACTTAGGAATGGAATGATGAGCTGAGATTGTGCTTGACAATAGCTCCAGATGAGACAAGGAGAGCATTATGAAATTCTTGACAAGAAGTATCTAATCATTGACTGGAAGACTGAGTATCTTGGCACTAAACTACAGTTTGATGAATCAAAAGGATTAGAAGAGATCAATCTGAATGTGGTAACTAGAAGTAATGGTCAAAAGAGATACTTCAGTACATTAATGAGAGTGATTTCGGTGTTTGACAGAGAAGACTTAGATGCTGTATATAAACTTGTGATGGACTATATCAAGAATATGATCACTGAAATTTTGATAAAGTTCTTTGGGGGAGATTATATTATATGTTCAATCTAGAAGAACAAGATGAGTTTGGAACTCACGGCTATGAAAAAATATAATCAAGTTCGGAACTTCACGAGTACACTTCAAGGGTACACACTTTTGATAACTGATAAAGGATTAGTCTTCACAGATGCAAATAGAGAAAAGTATCCCATTAAAGAAGGAAATAGTGGTGCAAATGCTAAAGCTAAAATTAGAGTCTGAAGAAGAAAGTACAATTGCTTTGGAATTGATAAGTTTTATCAAGAAAGAATACTTGCGATTTAGAATCTAAAGAATAAGGGTACACGATGGAAGTCAAGAAGGGATGAGTGTTGGCTAACCCACATAGCAAATTGGTTATCAATTCACCATAGCTTAACAAGCATAAAATTGGCTAGTCCACAACAAACGCTTAGAGGTGACAAGACTTCTCAAAATCGTGATGACATACAATTTACCAAATATATGTAGGGTAATGCAACTCAACCTTGCCTTTCTTGGTGAAGAGTTGAGCTAGTCCCGAATCAAAAAGTTTCTTGGTAAAGACTACTCAAATCTGTTTTGCGTAGCTGATAGTTTGCTACAAAAACTATATGGTTTATCAATGCACCATGTTATGACAATGAAGCCTTGGTGCTAGTCCAAACACAAACGGTATATTTGGTAAAGACAAATCAAATCCGTGATGGTTGACAGTTATACCAAAACTTTTATGGTAAATTAACTCACCATAATTCTAGATGAAAGATTTATCTATCCCAGAGACAAACTCTACTGGTAAAAGGAACATCAAATCCGTTAATGGCTGGTATTTATGCCAAAAACTACAAGCCAACTCAGTTTTGTGATTGTAGGTACAAGAAGTTTGCTGAGTAGTTGAAAAGATTGCTGAAAAAGCGAAAGACAAAGTTGCTGCTAAAGAGGATATAGAGTACAAGACTTAAGAAATGATGAAGAATGTTTGGATACATCCCTCTGTGCATTAAAATAAGCTTAAAGAATTAAAGAATACATGAAGTTAAAAATTAGTTTAAAATCATGTTAAGAAGGGAGGATCTTTTAGGATTAATGATTTCTTAACTTAGTACACGACGTACAAAATAGTTAGTACCGTCATTATACATTAGTACCGTCATGTACAAAATAGTTCAGTAATGTTAGCTTAGTTATTACACGTTAGTAGAAAAGTTAGGTTAGTATCCGTTGAGACGAATACTTATAATAGTAATGTTATGAGATGATATTTATAAAAAGAATTTGTAAGCCATTTTAGGTTACAAGTCCTTCTATATATAAAAGGATCACCTTTGGACAGTTAGATGTGTTCACTAGAAATATAGTAATGCACAAAGAAGTTTAGCCAAATCACATTATCATAGTTAAGCAACTAAATAATCCTCCAAGGAAACACTTTAATAAAGTTGTTATTCATTGTTCATTGTTCTTCTTGTACCTGGGTTTAAGATTCCGCATTAAACACTTGTATTCATAATTCAGATGTTTCTACCATAGTCGTTTGTATTCATACATCTTGGGTATCCATCCTTAAAGGCAAAGCCAAAGATCCTATTCAAGTTTTTATACACAGGACCTTCATATGCGTAGGCCATTACAAAACATATATCTTCTAATTTCACATTCAAAAGACATGTAGTATGATAAATATTCCTCCAACGTTAAAGCAATTTTTTTAAGAGGAAATTTCTTAAACAGGCCATCTATAAGATGTTTTTTTTCTAAAACAGTCTGCGCGTTTATATTTTACTAAAATGGTCTAAACAATTTAATCCATTGGATTAAACACATCAACGACCCTTGTTTATGTAGACAGCCTCACATTTTTCTTCAAGAGAGTCATATAACTTACGTCAATAAACTAAAAAACATTACTTTGAACATCTAAATAATTACTCTTACGTGAAAACCGTTAAGTAAAATCGCGTAAACTGAAAACAACTTTAAACGTAAACCGGCATTAAATAAATATAAGTTTACGTCAAATATATGTTGTATGACTTTTATAGATATAATTTATAAGTCTACGTAATTTATTTTGAAAGTTTTACATGAACGCTCAAGTTTACCAATTAGTGCATGCATGCAAGCACAAATTAAACACTACACCTACTAAATAAATAACTCATACACTATAAAAAGATGCATACTCTCAAAATTTTCAAAAAGTCCTACCCCCACTTTTGTCTTTAGTCTCCCCCTTTCCTCCTCTAAATGTGGTAAATGCAACATCTTAAAACTAAACAATGAACATAAGTGGCAAAATGCTTCCACTAAGTAAACATGTGAGTTAGGAACCATACTAAGATCTATACCTACCATTTTGACACCCCTTGTGACCGGCCAAGGACACAACCCACATCCATTTATGTAGTAACTTCTTATTAACCACAAAAACAATTTTAGACTACCAAATTAACCATTATATAGTCAGATGCACTAGCATAACTTTCCTCAACATACAACTCCTATCAAAAAAATAAAATTTCTCATCTTCCTCTAACGGCGCCATAAGCTCACGGCTCAACCAAAGTGCAAGAACAAATTGTTTTTTAGATATTTCTTCAAGTAAATGCCTGAAGAAAAGTATTACAGGTTTTAAGATAATCAAACAATACTTGGCGTTTGAGAATTAGAAGTTACTAACCTTGTTAATCCTTATCATCTCATCATACTAAAAAGAATGCACATTTCATTCATGAATACATTCATTTCATATAATTGATTCATATCATATCAATTGTTAAAATTTATACCACTACTATTTTGTATGTTTAAAGTTTTTCAAAAAGAATAAGTGAATTATATATATATATATAAATATAAATAATATGTATACTATTAACTATATGTTATATTATATATATGTATAAATATAATAAGTATATCTAATATATGCATAGTATAGATATAAATCTATATGTAATGATAGACTAATACTAGTTTGCAACAACCACGCTCCGAGATGGCAAGCTTAGTTTTTGTGAGTATCCAAGGAATAAACTAAGTAACGGTTAATGAATTACGAACAATGTGAAAATTTTATAGAGTGAATAACGACCAAAAAGAAATGAACTATAATCTAATAAGATGCCTAAAACTTAATATAAGTATCCATCAGGTGCAAGTATACAAAAAGGAATACATGATATGCAATGTGAAAACTAACACGAATGTATATTCCTTTTTGGATAAATCGTAACTACGAATGTATTGTATATTGTATAATTTGACCTAAAAAAAGAATGGGTCAAATGGGTTAAAAGTTACCCAACAATCGAATGGAAAAATCGTAACTACGAATGTATTCTAATTTTCATTTGAATATATCAACTAAAACAAAATCAAAATCCGGTTTACCTTTTAAAACAAAATCTTTACAAAAATTATGTACAATTGACCATTTTGCCTTATCGGACCAGCCCGACCAAAGAACCAGACCAGACCGACCCGGACCAGACCGAACACATTCGGTCCGATACTCGGTCTGTTGTTTTGAGATAAATTTGTCTCGTTCCGGTCCGATTTTTTCAATCTGGTCCGGGTTTGACCCGATTCTAGTACAACATAAAGCCTTATGGTGCGAACCAACCCTATAACTGTGTGTTGTTACAAATTTGAAAACAATAGTTTTCATTCCATTTTCCAAAAATATTGAGGTTTTATTACACAAAGGATTCTCATCTTGCAAAAAGCAAAAAGCACGCTGTTAAAACATTCCATTCCATTCTTTGAAAAAAACACAACACCGCCACAAATTTCTTCCAAGTTACAAAATAAGTACAAAATGATGCACCTAATAGACCTACAGTAATCAAGAGTTCATAAACCAAACATAAACAAATAGATTAACCTCCAGTATGGCTCTATTTTATGTACTAACCTTTAGCAAACACAACGGATGAAGCACTTTCGAGTTTCGATACGACTTTGAATTCATAGTAACTTTTCAACTTGATTTTAAATATAATTCCGCTATACTATTAAAAAAGGAAATTTGCTAAAAATTACAAAACCAGAAACAAGCTCATTAACTAACTACATCAACTACCTGCAACAAATAAGGTTCGCGATGGGCTAAAAATAATGAGTAAACTTAAACAATGAGCGGATATGAGAAAAAGTTCAATTAGAAGCTTACTTTTCAAATATATTATCAACATAGTATCGATTAATTCTATTACACAATGGGTTGTTACATCCTACTATTACAATCGTTGTTAAGAACCTCAGAAAGTACTTTATCATCAATATTACATGACCCTGCACAGTGGCTACATGCAAAAAAAAGTAAATCAAAACATGATATTATAAATGTAAAAAAAAACCATAGAAAACATAAATCAAAAAATAAGAAAAGAGCCAAAAAGTATTAACAAAAAAGGCACACATCAGTATTTAAATGAGTTCAAGATGTAAAGTTGGCCCATAGATAAAACGGTCGCAACTTAGGTTAATTTTAATCTTTAAAGTATAACATCTGAATATAAGATACAAAATAAGTAGGTGAAAATTCGTCTAAAAGTATTCATTCTCTTAAAACCGTAAAAATTGATGATCACACCACACTACTTGAAGCTTACTAACTTATTTCACTCATTATTCTCTCAAAGAGGGCCTTTGGCCTAGCACTGTGTGAGTGACCAAACAAAAAGGTTGCGAGTTCAAGCATCATTCAATATACATTTGAGGTATTATGTGAAGATAGTATGTGGATTAGTCATATGTAAATATCACTTTCTTATACAAAAATAAAAAAAATCTAACACTACATACCCTATACGAATATATATTTTTCAATATGAAAGTTATGTGTTGTCTGCTTATTAGAAAGTGGCTCCATAGCCTTTGCAACTTATATGTTCGCCCTCTAAATAAGCCCTTTCATAAGCGTCTAGTAACATGTCAATCACTTCATTTCTTAAATAAGCATTATGCTATTTACTTGATAGAAAACACATGAATCATTCTGTGTTGCTGAGCATTAATGATACATTAGTGAATGAAATGTGCTTAAATCAGTTACTATAATTTCACTTGTGTTAACCTTAAGGATACTTTCTATCTAACTTCCTAAAAAGGTGTTATATACACTACCAAAAATAAAAAGGTCAATTTTAATTTCTAGAGCCTGCATGGGGTCCACACTGGCAGAAATTCCTACCAAGATTTAGAACTACTTAAGCCCAGCCATACATCAAACTAAATTCAGGATTGAGCATAGGAAACAACAAATATGACTACATATTACCCTTTCCGATGTCCAGTGAATCTAACTAGAGATGACCTCAATGGATTAAGATGTCATATTCGAGGTTATGGTATTTCTTTTAAGACTTGTAATTTTGCACAAACGAGTTCTATAGTACTACACGACCAAAGAGATGCGACGGTCATACCTGATTGTATGTCTGGGTACACAAAACCTTTATTGTTGATCATTCACAAACTGTTTTATAAACATTCTATTGAAGTATATCAAAACAAAAAACTCAACACTGTAATTGAGGCATGAACTTACGTTGATTCAACAAGATAGTCAAAACTGTGTATTCTGTTCTATAATGAAAAATATAAATGAAAAATATACCAACTTGTTGAGATAATAAGTTAGGAGACAATAAAGTGAATATAGTATATTATATGCACCTGTAGAAAATGAGTCACAGTGCATAAGCATATAACATTGGAGACGAATGAGGACAACCATCTGATACATCTAGATGTATCTTTTGAGACTTGTCCAAAAGTGTATCTAACACTCAAATGTCTAGTACGACCAGGGGTAATACAAAACATGGGAGAAGTCCCAATCCTCCAAGCACCCCATGATTGGGAATAGCTAGCTACTGAATTCATACACGTTTTGTATGCAGAGTGAAACACAAACTGCAGGATACGAGGTGGATTGGAAGTCTAAAGTGATATGGCCTGCTATTCCATTATAGCCTTGATTCTTGGCCTTTTGAAGTTATCGATAACTTATTATTTTAGTTTTCAAAAAGAATCAGCTTCCTTATTTTAATTAGTTTCATAACGCGACATAACAACATACCTGATTTTTAAGCCAGAATAAAATTCTGCATCTTACTTGTTTTCATTTAACTCATTTTGTTATTGTGGGACTTCTATTATTTATGGTCTAAGAGAATGATGAGGGTTTTTAAAGCGCACAACGTAGGACGCGAGAGGACACTTTACTATAACATCTAAATTATATGTGAGGTAGTGGCTCATAAATACATCATATGAACTTTGTGAAGTTATAATATTGAAAGTGCGATAGGTGGGCATGTGTTGTTGGCTTTTCGCTAAGGGGTTGATTTTGTGTGCTGGGTCAGAGTGTGGGGGTGTGTACTCTGGATATACAATTGTGAGTGAGAAGCGGGGGGGTCTATAGGATTGAGGGGTTATTCGTCTGAGACAGGGGTGGGTGGTTTAATAACTTTCTATATATGTGCTGCTGACATAACGTTGGTGTTTGTGAGTGATAGTATTAGTCTGGACACTACATATAGTACTCGCCTGGATGGGGTATGTAGGCTGAATCCGTGGCCTATAAAACCTATTATATAGGATCTGTGTAAAACACCCTTGCAAACCACTTGTTCTTCGCAAACAATCCTGAGTAATGTGCGAAACAGGCAAAGGCTATAAAGCAATGTTTTTTACTAACAGATGGGCCCTACATTCTGCGGCGAAACGCGAGTTGCGTCGCAGACTTTAAGTAAACAGCGGCTTGGAGGTATGTGTTGTGGTGGGATTGGTGGTTTGGTGGGGGGTTGGGTGGGGGGTATGTTTATATTAATGAGTTGTTGGGGTGGGTGTTACTGGATGTGAGGGGCGGATAATTGGGGTGGGTAGTGGTGAGGGTTCTCTACTTGAGGGGGTGGGGGGGGGGGTATGGGGCGTTGGTGAGGTTGGGAATGCTTCTGGTAATGGGTTGGTGGGGGGATAGACATGGCATGGGGGGGGGGGGTGGGGATGAATAAGTGGGGGGATAGGAGGAGGTTGTTTTCCGGGCGGGGTTAAATATACGGGGGTATGTGCCTAGATACTCAACCAACTCTTGTTGTATGTGTCACTTTTTCATCACATCGTTTTTTTTTTTCAACAATTGTAATTGTGAGAACATTTATCCAAAGAAATCTACATGTATTGAAGTGAATTTGGTGATATGTTGTGGGAGCATAAAATCCACAAACAACGGTTTCAATATCATAGGCAACTACATTGTGGATAAACGGAGGACAGCGTAGTCCTTTTTTGTACAACCTCCCACGACACCTAAAATCGGTTAGAAGTACCTTTAGCCTTTCAAAAGTTATGAAGATGTGTTGGGGGGGGGGGGGGGGGGGGGGTGGGTGGGGGGGGTGGGTGGGGGGGGGGGGGGGGGGGGGGGGGTGGGGGGGGGGGGGGGGGGGGGGGGGGGGTGGGGGGGGCTGCCGACCATGCGCCACTTAGTGGGGTAGATAAAACACTCACTAATTAAAATTCCACCGTTGAAAAACATGATAACATCAATATTTATGAAAAAAAAAAACCACCACCAAACACCTCATCCCCAACTCAACACCATCTCCTACAACCTCCACCAATATCCCCTACACTCACTAACATTTGCTACCACTATGTTGAACCCCCCAATTAACAAAACAAAACTCGATAAACATCAAAAATTATGTTATATTCGTTACCTGCCCGATAATTGCGTTGGCTTCCATCTATCTAAAAACAAATGCCCATTTTTTGCTAAATAATTCAAATTGTTCTTATAAAATGTACAGTGTGAATATGTCTCGGGCGTAAAGTAATAATTAATGTTCGAGAAGTGGGGGTGGTGTCGGGATTAGGTGTGTTGTGTTCTATTACCTGGGGGTATGTGTGGTGTTTCAATAAGTATTTTGAATTGATGGAGACAAAAGCAGTACAAGATTTAGGTAGCCACCCCAAGCCAAGTAACACCATGATAAACCACAATTCCAGAAAAGGAAGATAAATGTCCTACTCATAAGAGGATAGAAGAATGTAGGTACAGAGGCTGAAAATGAACAACATAGATGCATTTAAGCTGACAGTCTTATACATCTCTACAAGATAAACAAAGAACCAACCAAAAAGAATATTAAAATTGCAAATTGTTTGCATGCAATTTTATCACAAGAAGAACCCAAAAAGGTAATTCATGCACTGAAGGATCTAAGCTGGATACAGGCTATGCAGGAAGAGCTTATACAATTAAAGTTACAAGAAGTTTGGACTTTGGTGGATTTACCAAATGGAAAAAGGGCTATTGGCACTAAATAGGCCTTTAGGAATAAAAAAGATGAAAGAGGAATTATGATTAAAAATAAAGCAAGATTGGTTGCTCAGGGTACCACAAGAACAAGTGATTGGACTATGAATGAAGAGTCTTATGCCCTGTATGCAAGAATTGAAGCAATTAGGCTAATTTTAACCTTAAGCCTCATTTAAAGACTTTGTTGGTGTACCAAGATGGATGTCACAGAGTGCTTTTCTTATGGTACAGATTGAAAGGATGTAAGTCAAAATGCTTGTCAACCACCAGGATTTGAAGATCCATACTTCCCTGACAGAGTATACAAAGTAGAAAAGGCACTTTATGGACTGCATCAAGCTCCTAGAGCATGGTATGGAAATCATAGTCAACATATCCTGCTGGACAATTGGTTTTTCAAAGAAGGAAAAAATGACAAGGCTTTAGTTAAACATAAGGGACAAACGTGGAATTCCTATTAGTTTCAAATGTATGTAGATGATATCACTTTGGCTCTACAAAAAATCAACAATGCATTGAGTTGAAGAAGATATGCATAAGAAGTGTTCAGATGAGTTTCTATAGGTGAACTCACATTCTTCATAGGACTACAAGTAAATGCCTTAGGAGGATGGGATTTTTACAGTCAAGACAAGTAAGTGAATGAGATTTAAGAAAAGAAATTTAGTTTTAACATGATGTCAAGACAGCAAGCACACCTATGGAAACTCAAAAGCCTTTGCTCAAGGATGAAGATTGTGAAGAAGTAGATGTTAATTTATACAGATCAATGATTGGTTCATTGATGTATCTTACTTCTTCAAGACCTGATATTATGTTTGTAATGTGTGTCTGTGTAGGATACCAAGTCAACCCAAAAGTGTCACATCTTCTGCTGTGTAAAAGAATGTTTTAGAAACTTAAAAGTCAACCAAAATTGGGCCTTTGAGGTATCCAAAGATTCTCCTTTGAATTGTAGCATAACACTGATAGTGATGTATTGCTGGAGCAATCTTAGATAGGAAGTCCACAACAGGAGGTTTTCAATTCCTTGGGTGTAGATTGATATCATGGTAGTGCAAGAAACAGACAGTGGTTGCAAATTTCACAACAGAAGCTGAGTATGTAGCTGCTTCAAGTTGCTATGGACAAGTGCTTTGGATTCAGAATCAATTACTTGATTATGGATACAACCTCTTGCATACCAAAATATTTATTAACAATAACAGTACTATTTGCATAATTAAAAATCATGTTTTTTATTCAAAAACAAAGCATATAAAGATTAGACATCACTTTATTAGAGATTGCAATGACAAGAAACTCATTCAAATGGTTAAAATCCATACAGACAAGAATGTTGCAGATTTGCTTACAAAAGTCTTTGATGTAAGTAGGTTTCAATATTTGATTGCTAGTATTGGAATGCTAAATCTCTAAAAACTTTTATCTCTTTACATTTTGTAGAATTTTGTATGAATTGGTACTGTTATTCAGGTCATTAAAAGTTTATGCTGTTAAGTATAATTAGTGCTGCTAGTTATACTTAATAGTGCTAGTATAATTAATACTATGAGTATTGAGAGAGTTGGTGAGAATAAAAACAGAAAGAGAGATGTGTGAAAATAAAAAGTGACAGAGTGATTTGGTTAGAAAATGAATTGAAAGATGTGGTGAGTTGAAAAACAAAAAGAGAGCTAAGTAAAAACAGAAAAAGAGAAATGTGAGCAAAAAAAATTGAGAGAAATCAAAAATAGACAGAGAGAATTGTAAGTAAAAAAAATAAAAAATTAAGAGAAATCAAAAACAGTTAGAGAAAATTATGAGTAAAACGAATTAAGAGAAATAAAAAACAGATAGAGAGTTTTTGTGAGCTAAAATGTTAATTTGTTGATGGAAAGGCTGTTTGGAAAGGAATTAGAGTTAATGCTGGTAACTCAAAGTTAATGCTGCTAGGCAAAAACGTTACAACTTACTCTACTATGCTTAGAAAGTTAATGCTGCTAGAGCAAAACTTACAACTGCTGGTGGAAGAGTTCATACTGGCTTAGGATCATAAAACTCTACAACTGCTGATGAACTTTAATCTGTAGAGGGTATTTTCAAAAATCACTTCGATTATGAATTTCAATCTCTCATCAATCGATTTATCTTTAAATACTCTCTAATTCATAAACCCTTAACATCAATTTCATCATTCATCATTCAAAACCCCCATCACAATGACTACCCTAGAAGTTGTTGATACTCCAAATTTGGTCACCACTTGGAGAAACACACTGAAAGTGCTGGTTTGAGGAGATAGAGATTTCAGAATGCGACACCCCAATCAAATTATGCTTTAACCGTCAATACCTACTATATACCTCATCTTGCATTTGAAGAAGTTCTGGTCTACTGTCAAGGAGTGCGAAAACGGTTAATGGGGAAGTTCGATTACAATCCCTAGTGGATGGGAAGAAGATTAGTGTTACTGAAGCATCTGTTAGAAGTGACCTTCAATTAGATGATGCGGAAGGTATGTATTGTTTGCCAAATGCTACCATTTTTGAAGAACTGGCAAGGATGGGATATGAGAAAATTTCACAAAGGTTAACTTTCTATAAAGCATTCTTCTCCTCCCAATGGAAGTTCCTTATTCATACTATTTTGCTATGCCTAAGTGCTAAAACCACTGCATGGAATGAATTTGTGGCACTATGGCTTTAGCAATAATCTGTTTAGCCACAAACCAGAAGTTTAACTTTTCAAAGTACATATTTGAAAGTATGGTGAAGAACTTGGATAATGAGAACAAATTTTTGATGTATTCAAGGTTTGTGCAAGTTTTTCTGGAGAAACAAGTTGGTGATATGTCAAATCATAAAAGGATTTATGTTACCCCCTCTCACACTAAGAAGATCTTTGGGAACATGAAGATGGTAGGAAAAGGCTTTTCTGGAAGGGAAACACCCTTATTTCCAAATATGATAGTACAAGCTCAAGAAGAAGTGGGTGAAGGTTCAGAAAATCCTACTGATCCCCATCACACACCCACTATTGTTCAACCATCAAAATCTCAACCCCAAAAGAAACAAAAACAAAGGAAGCCAAAGAGAAAGGACACTGAGGTACCTTAGCCAATGGTTCCTACAAAACCAAATGAGCTGATGAGGCTATCAATGAGGAGAATATATCCAAACATTCCAATGATCCACTGCTCAGTGGTGAGGATAGTCTGCGACTTAAAGAATTGATAGAACTATGTACCAACTTACAAAATATGGTTCTTGACCTGGAGAACACAAAGACTGCTCAAGCTCAGGAGATAACAAGTTTAAAGAAGAGAGTCAAGAAACAAGAGAAGAAAAAGAGGTCAAAAACTTATGGTCTTAAGAGATTGTACAAGGTTGGTTTGAGTGTCAGGGTTGAATCCTCTGAAGATGAAGGTTTGGGTAATCCGAAGGATGCATTCAAACACGAGAGAAAAATTCATGATATTGATGCTGATGAAGACATTACCCTGGAGAATGTTCATGATGCTAAAATGTTTGATACAGGTGATCTTGATGGTGATGATGTGTTTATTGAAAAAGAAGTTCCTGTTAAAGAAGTTAGTGATGTTGGCATAGCTACAACAGTTAGTGCTGTCACAATAAATGAAGTTGACATTGACTGAGGTTTGCACAGGAGCACGGGGTGGGAGGTGGAGGGGGAGTCATATGTATGAAGAGTGTGCGCGAAACGCTGAAGAGGGCGGGGGGGGGTGGGGGGTGGTGGTTTGTGTTGAGGGTTTACGGAAGACGTTGGTATCAGGCGTTAGAGTGCTATTGGGACATTTGCGTTTTAGTGGCGGGGGGGAGCGGGGGCTAACGGTGATTTGATTGTCTGACGAGAAATATCTACATAATCGAAACAAACCCTATTAAGCTGGAGCAATATTCAGCTTACACTCTAGTGCTTAGCTAAAGTGCACAAGGTAGAGCGTTGCGTATGATAGGCAACAGAAGTGTGCGCTTGTACATTAAGTGTTATTGCAGCCGGGGTAGGGGAATGGGCGACTACTACACATCTTACTAACGATCTACACCGTTTATATAGGGGGGGTTGAGTTCTTCTTCTCCACAATCATCACAGTTCAAGGTTTAAGACAAGGGTAAAGGAATCATGGTAGAAGAACCTTTAAAGATGAAAAAGAAAGATCAAATCAGTTTGATCAACAAGAAGCTATAAGATTACAAGCTAAATTTGATGAAGAGGAGAGACTTGCTAAAGAAAAGGATGAAGCTAGTATAGCCTTAATTGAAGAATGGAATGATATTCAGGTAAAGATTGAGGCTGATCAATTATTAGCTGAAAGACTGCAAGCAAAAGAACAAGAAGAGTTGACCATTAAAGAAAGGGCTAAACTGTTTCAACAACTCTTGGAGAAAAGAAGAAAATTATTTGCAGCTAAGAGAGCAGAGGAAAAGAGGAACAAACCACCTACCAAGCTCAACAAAGAAGTATCATGACTACTTATCTAAAAACATGGCATGATGGAAGCCTAAAGATTTGAAGAACAAGTCCTTTGCCAATGTTCAAGAATTATTTGAGAAAGCTATGAAAAGGGTAAATACATTTGTAGACATGGATACATAATTGGTAGAAGGCAGTGAGACAAGAGAAGAAGAAAGTTCAAAAAGAGCAGGTGATGAGCTAGAACAAGAGAATGCAAAGAAGTAGAAGGTGGATGTTGAGAAAGAAACTAAGCAAGAAAAAGTTGAGCTTCAAAGCTTAATGGAAATAGGTTCTGATGAATAGGGTGTAGTAATTGATGCTATTCCTTTAGCTACTAAACCACCAAGCATTGTTGAATTGAAGATCCTTAAAGAAGAAAAGAAAAGCTATTATCAGATCATAAGAGCTGGTGGACAGTCTAAGAGGTATTTGACCTTTCTTAATATACTTAAAGATTTTGACAGAGAAGACTTGGAAACTATGTGGAAACTGATGAAAGATAAGCATGGGTTAACAAGGCTAGAGGAAGGATATGAAAGGGTATTATGGGGTAATTTAAAGACCATGTTTGAACCAAGTGTAGAAGATGCAGTCTGGAAGATGCAACAAATGTACAGGGTATTGAGTTAGAAATTATTTGATTCTTATGGAGTTCATTGCTTAACATTGCAATCTGAAATGATCTACATGTTGGTTGAGAAAAGATATCCCTTTACACTTGCAACAATCACTGAAATGATAAATAGGAAGCTGCAAGCTGGTTATTAGAATGAAATGTGTTATCAGATTCTTAAGCTCATGACAAAACAGCTCAAGAATTAATGAAGTATTTGGAAGCATCCTCTTGGTGTTTAATGAAGCTTTTAATGAAGAAACTTGATGATTTTGAAGGTAAATATCAAGTTTAGGGGAGGATTGTTGGGATTAAAAGACTTCTTGATGATCTTGAAGTTACCGTTGTTTAGTTAATGATGTTGGTGTATAAGTTACTACTGGTTATTTAGAGTTAATGCTGCTAGTACAAAGTTACAACTGCTGAAAAGATTATAGAACGTTGGAAGAGTATAAAGCAGACATGAGATTAGATCACAACATATTAGCGACAGGAAAAAGAATGATTGGAGATCAATATTACTTAACGTGATAAGTATTAGTTATCTATAGAATGATCATAGAGAATAAACAAGTTTTAGGAATACTTATAATCAACTAGGACTCTGGAGTAATAAAAGGAGGTCCTAGGGTATAGAGTTTTATAACTAGAAATCTCCTAAAGTAGGTATTGATATCTTTTAGCTTCAAGGTTTTGTAACCCTAATACTAGTTAGAGTATTCGTATTAATATATTGAAGCTTTATTTGTTAATATGTATGTTCATTTAGAATTACTATTCTATTGCATATTCTTCATATTGATAAAATATTAGAATTCCGCATAATCTATTGATTATATACTACAAAGTTTCTACTATATTATGTAGGATTTACTTGCATAACAAAACCTTTACACGAAGCTAATGAATTCAAGATCCATTCAAGAGGGATCAACAACCAGGCTTACGTAATCCTTTAGCGATTCATCGGCAAATATCGTATGCCAAGGATCTTTGCCTGTCTTTTGAAATCTTCGTTTGCAAAATAATTTGCCCAAACTTGTCCCATAACTGTTGGAAGCCATCAATGCTTCAAAAGAGAGTGAGGTTTGTCGTACCTGAATCGCGTCAATGAAAAAATCTGCACCAAGCTGGTTCTAGGTTTTGAGCACGTCCATTGTTCCCGATAAATACTGTCAAGTGGTCGTCTGGATCTTCGTTCCATCATAAGTGCCGTAGTATTAGTGGGAACTTTGATGCATAGTCACTGATTCGTGAGGTGAATGGGGAGGCCAACCAATCTCGCACGTCACTTGTCTGACTCCTTGAAACAAGATGACATCAAATAAACATCACTTTTATAGAGCATCATTTATCCCATGTAATAACCCATTTTGTATAATTATTGCAAGAATTGATATTTAATCGTTTATATTTGAGATTTGCAGTAATTATGGAGTACTTTGTGAAGATTAGCAAAAAGGCACGCATTATGGAGCTTAAACGAAGAAATCTGAAGAATAATGTTCTGACATTCTATACGCCGTATCCATCAAGGAAGATACGGCGTCTCTGTGCCTGCAGTTCACAAGAAACCACGAAGAACAAAGACCTATACGCCGTATCCAGAAGACTTCTATACGCCGTATCCAAGATATAGTAATTAAATATTCTGGAAGATATTGAACGTGATCCCTACTCCAAGAAACCCCAAATACGTTGTATTGACCTTGACCAATACAGCGTATCGACCAAATTTCAGACACTATAAATAGAAAACCTAAAAACGAGTTTTAGGTGTGCTTGATCATATTTTCGATACCCTAACCACAAAAGTTGATTTTCAGAAGACAAGAAGAGCAGAAGAGGTCAAGCAAAGCTTCTAATTCCATAGAAAACACATTGTAATCCCTATACTCTTATAATCGTTTGATTTTTGGTATCATTCATTTAGCTCGGTTAGTTTACCTTGGTTGATTAATTATTCTTGTATTAATTACAATGGTTAAGGGCTAATACCCTTGGGTATTAACCATGATTATGAAGATATAAATTTTTGGTTTGTTTATATCGATTACTTAATTTATCATTGGTTGTTGATTATGTTTATCAATTCATGCTTGTTTATGTGCTTAAGTATGCGATCCATCATTCAACTAGATCTAAGAATGCAAAATATCTCGCTAGCTAGATGCCGGGATGGCTTTCCATATCTGCAATTTATATATCTAGAGTAATAGGATTACAAATATTCACCTATCTTTACCATTGGTTTATGTGAACAAGTTGGACTAGCAGGTGACATGGGATCAACAAATAACGTATCGATTCCTTTGGTAAAGACTAGGACAGTGGACTACTAGTATATAAAAGGCCGTTAAGCAGTAAGTGGGTAAAGTATCGATGAGCTAGGGTTTAATAAGATTACCATTATTAATCTCCTAAGATAGATTATAATAAGCAAATAGGATGCTTTATGCGGATGCGTTTAATTGTGA